>JAAVTI010000112.1:0-51143 GCA_011947335.1 Phytophthora constricta | reverse complement strand
GCAGACGAGGGAAGTGCTTTGCCATCAAGAAGTTAACCACACCATAAAAGCTTTAACCATCACCACCAAAAACACTACCCCCTACAACATACAAAAAATCGCCACACCATACAAGAAGTAACACTATCAGGAAAGTATTAACTGCAACCACAAAGGTCTTGACGCAGCCACTAAGGCATTATCGCGGGTCGGGCGCCACGCGCCACAACCCGCGAAGGCCACAACCCGTACAAACTAGGTAAACGATGGTCAAAAACTGCTGTTAATGGCTCATATCTGCTAAACTTATCTGTATTGTGTAGGAGAGGAGCAGGATGGTGAGTGCAGTCAGCACGTACAGTGCGAGCATGGTGCTTGTGGCAACGACGTCGACGGATGAAGCACTTCGCTTTGATGCCATGACACCGTCTCCATTGTTTTGCACGCCCATGACCTCCACGAGGCAGCCGCACCGCTCGAAGCAGCGGCCTCCTTTGGGCTCTCGCCCATCATGTTTTCATCCCCCGACCAGCAAGAGCGGAAGCACGAGGAGGAGAAGGAAGAGGACAAGCCGCAGGAAGACTCACTCCCATCGAGCGTTGTGGCTACACGCGTGCTTCGCCTGTTGAGGCAGGGAAGGAGAACGACGAACAGCAAGGGGGCCAGTTTTAAAACGCGTCGAGGTCTCCTTCAAATCTCACACCATCCACCGCCCGCCAAAGAAATCGTAGGCACGACGAGGTCGTCAATCCCGCCAAAGAAATCGTCGGCACCGACGAGGTCGCAGTGGCAGCAGGGCTTCATGCCGGTGATGGATGCTGAGGCGTCCGAGACGGATCACGAGCGCCTTCTGGAAAACGCGAGTGGAAAGCGATCAGCATCAACCGATTCACCAGTGCCTATTTTGTCGCTTTACCAAGATGTCAACAGCTAGGGTGTCGGACCCAAAGGTGCACGTTCAAACTGCTGCACCAAAGCGACGATGAGCAAACGGAAAAGCGCTGACAACGAGTGTGGCTTGTAAGCGCAACCTGTGATACTTCAGTGATCGTTGGTCAACTCGACTTGATTGAGCTTCCTACTGTGCCTGGCGGAGGTTGGAACTGCGGTTGGTTGTTGTACCGTATTGGAGAACACACACGACGCAAGGTAAAACGCAAAGAATTCACAGAAGAGCTTTTTGGTTTGGAAAACAGTGCGCGTAAGGTCTGCATTATTTTTCTTCTTCTTGGTAACTTGCACGTAGAGACTTCGCGCGTCAGTTGTTGAAACGTAAGGGCGCCGCGCACTTGGTGTGGCTGCGCCATGTTGTTGCTCAGTGATTGGTGCGCTCAGTTAGTTGTTCGAAGCTCGATTTGTTGGTGCTGAAATTATTGACGAGTGCGCTTGGGACTTTGCTGCAGCGATTCACGAGCTCTGGTAGTAAGGTGGCGGGTTCTTCCAGTTCGCCGTGGCATACCCAGCGCAGGTTCAGTTAGCGTTCGTGAGGGAATATGACGATTATCGTCTTCAACAACTGCTCCAGATTGATGGTGCAAAGTTGGCGGGGGATTTTGGGTAACTACTGTTGGAGTACGGCGGCTATTCTCGATTTGTTGCTGCACATGCTGAGAGACGAAATGATGATCAGGCCCTTGGTTGCTGTTGCTTTGTGACGCTTGCGATGGTGGCCGGTAGTCAGCAAAAATTCCGGGCTGATTGTAAGTAAATTGCTCATTGCTAGCTTCTCGTGCCCAGTGACTGTGCTGAATTGCATGCGTTTCATGATCTGAAGATGCTTGGTTGTTGTCTTGGTCACTTCCGATTTCGCTCGAAGAGCTAGAATCTTCCTCCCAATCCGTGTCAAGAGCGGCAGAGTAATCACGTCCGCCATTGGCGTTTGCAGGTGCTTGCTCAATGACCACCAGCGAACCCGATTCATTCGGCCCTATAGATAAATCGCTAAATCCGGGCGTTGATGTTGTTGGCTGTCTTCTCGACGACACTTGTGAGCTAGCTGTTCGTCTGTAAAGCTGTTTTACTAGAACGTCGAGTACGACGAATATTAGAGACAAATCGACGGACCGGAGGACGGAGCCAGGGCACCTAACGCCTGCATCCAAAGTCGCCGCAATCACATGGGCACACATGTTGTTCTTGGTGTAATACAAGCACTGGCACGATAGACTCTCAATGTCCACTCCCCAACCTCCTGGTGGCATATTTTGAAACTGCATCCTCCTCGCATTAAGCGAAATGATAGATTTCGCACGCTCGCACTTTTCTTCTGCAGTTGGCGGAAGTTGGTGTTGCAAGACTTGGTATGGGGCAACAGATGACGAGACAATTCGAGGGAGTCTCGTCGCAGTCAAGCAGCCATGGGATTCCAAAATTTTGTACAGCTTATTTAGACGCTTGGACACTTCCGTTGAGTTTGAAAACTCATGAGGCTCCACCAAGTACGCTGCTCTGGCCGTATCCATGGACTCGAGCATTTCTAGAGGAGTAGCTCGCGAATTGGCGCAATTGATCTTCAGAGTCCGGTGATATTGCTCCAGCGGATTGTTAGTGGCGGCACAGCCACCGGGTGTGTGGAACGCTTGCCACCGCGAGAACTTGGCGTACTCGACCTAAGTCTTAGAAATGTGGTTCCTGAGCTTTCTCACTGCAGATCGGTGCGGCTGCCGCTTCTATTTGGCAAGAACTAGTCTCTTTTGGTTATCATACTCGCTCTCATTTGAGTAGTGTAGGTCATACAAATCGGCAAAAACCTGTTGTGTGTCCTCAGGGCCAACACCCATAGCTTTCGCTTTCTTAACCACGTTTTGAATGATATGAAACCAGCACATGAGAATGACGGCACCAGGTAACTCTTCTGTGCAGGCATTAAATTGTGCTTGATCAGCATCCATCATCACAAAGTCTGGTGCAAGCGGTACGTTGAACAGTTCCTTCAGCACGTAGTCTAATTTTTTCAAGCACCACGCAACATTTGGCTTTTTGCGCTTTTTGCGCTTTGAAGTGCAATAGTAAGCAATCGGGAAAAATCGGCTGCACTTATCAGATATCCCGATAACGAAAATCGGCCAACGCTGTTGGTTAATGTTGAAGGTGCTGTCGAGATGTATCATTGTTGTCAACTCTAAGTTAAGCTGCACATTCGCATACATTTCCAGTAGTTGGTAGGAGGTGATTCCTACGTGAAAAGGGTGGAGAGCACTACCATCACCAAAGTCAACAACTTCAACGCCGTCTTCCTCGCGAACATCACAAAGCACCACGCAATCTGTCGGTCGTTCCTCAGATATTCCAACTCGTTCAGCTAGTCGTTGATTGCAGAACTCAACCACTTCCGGAAAGGAGTCGTCTCGATGTGCTCGCCTCCAACGTCGAACAAAGTTCTCCACTTGTCTTCGATCTGGAGCTGGACCGTCCATGAGGTTGTTGTTGATTTTAGCAACAATTACGCTAAATATACGCAAGGGTGTGGCATCAGGCACTGTCGTAAGCTGGTTCGCTAGGAAGAGCTCAATTTCTTCTGTCAGTGTAGTCTCCTGCGTTGTGACTGAATTTCCAGCTTGGGCTGCAATGTGCAGGCCTTCTTGGTAGATGGCAATAGTACCACTGGCTTCGCAAATATTCAACTTGTACCTGCACAAACACACTTGATCTTCCACTTGTGCGCACGCCGGCGAGCGGCAATACGCATAAACAGTTCTCATTAAATGTCGGCGCACCGAAAGCTCAAATTCTAGTGTTGAGTTGTGGTCGACAGTA
Source organism: Phytophthora constricta (assembly GCA_011947335.1). NCBI lineage: Eukaryota > Oomycota > Peronosporomycetes > Peronosporales > Peronosporaceae > Phytophthora > Phytophthora constricta. The sequence goes on along the minus strand of JAAVTI010000112.1, from coordinate 47,408 downwards.
CAGTTGACAATGCTGCTTTGCTGCCTCGCGTGTGGTATCGATGCAAGGCGAGAGGGCATCTCCACGGCGGTTTTGAGCATCTGCTACGACAGCACCCACTCTCCTTGCTCGTCCTCATCGCTGGGAGGCATGTCTTCAGCTATACCACGCGCCTTCCCCGCCTTAGCAGCTTAGGTGATCAAGTGAAATACCGCGATTTGGTATCGGCAACTTCAACTCAGTGCTTATCTTGTAGTGATTGCCTTTGAGTGACAACGGAAACCGTGACAACGGAAACCGCCATCAGACACCAGGTCAAACGGGTCGTACCCAAACCCACACAAGCTATACAGCTGTGATAATACCTTAGTGGCTGCGGCAAGACGTTTGTGGTCGCAGTTAATATTTTGTGGTGATGTGTTTTTCTTTCATGGTGTGGCAAAAAATTTGTATGTTGTAGGGGTAGTGTTTTTGGTGGCTAAATCTTTTATGGTATGGTTAAAGTTTTCATGGTGTGGTTAGTTTCTTTATGGTGTTGTTAACTTCTTGATGGCAAGTCCGGTACTCTTCGCAGACATCACCATTCATCGGCAACAACCAGTACGAGGGGCACCGACAAGGGAGATACATGAGAAGCGGACATTTTAGCCGACGCATGGGCACCGATATTGCAACAAGCCCCCACGCAACATGACTACGTAGAAGAGGTGGCAGGGTGGGTAATGGAGGGCAGTACCGACTCAGGAACTACTTAGCTTGGCGACAACCATCACGACGGAGGAGGTGGCATCGGCGCTGAAGGCATGCAGGCCAGGGAAAGCCGCAGGGCCTGGCCGCCTTGGAAATGGCTGGTACAGGGAATATGATGAAGTGCTAGTGATGGTATTGACCAGCATGTACAATACGTGGTATGATGCAGGCGAATTCCCAGAGTCATTTCTGGAGGCGGATATCTTCTGTCTAAAACAGGGGGCGATAACAGCAACGCGCTCAACCACAGGCCGTTGGTCTTACTCAACACAGACTACAAGATATAAATGCGAATCATGGTGGCGAGTCGAGTGAGCCCAACGCTGCCGGGGCAGGTGCACCATAATCAAAATGGCTTTGTACCTGGGAGGACCATCCGTGAAACTCTGGACTTGTACGATGCAGCCCAACGAATGGTGATAGTAGACCCGTCTCGAGAAGGCACGATTGCAATGCTACTGGATTTAAAACAGCATATGATTCTCTCGATAGGGCATACTTAATCCGGATCCTCCAGCGGAAAGGATTCCCGGATAAGTTCGATCAAAAAATTGCTGCACTCCACACAGGCACAACGGTGCGGTTCCTAGCATCGGTCATACCTCACGTCGACTTACAGTCACAAGTGGCAACTGGCAAGGATGTCCACTAGCACCCATGCTCTTTATACTAGCGTTGTACCCCTTGTACAGGAAGCTGGATGGATTCCAAGACATACGCGGAATTATACTGCAGTCGGATGCAGGGACACTGGAACTGAGAGTGTCAGGTTATGCAGATGATACGACGACATATTTGAGAGACCCGGCGGACATCCCGCACTTGTTGACTGACTTGGCCACCTTCGGCAAGGCATCCGGTTTTGTCATCAACACGAACAAGACGCAGGTGATCGCGCTACATCCGGATGTGCCCGCCTCATCGACAACGCTCCCGCACATGTTGGTCTACCTCCTGCAAGAGGATGCATGCCGATACTTGGGTCTGCAAGGGCAGCGCGGCGGCAACATCCAGATATCGGACTTTAGTCACCAAGCAACTGCTGACAAGGCTCAACTTAGCTTGCAGGAAAAACGTGACGGTGGCACAGCGGTGCCTCAGTGCCCGTGCTATCATCATACCTAAGCTGCTATATGTAGCCCGACACGAATGACCCAACGTGGCAGACATCAAGTGTCTGTCCAAACATATTCACAACTACGTCTGGCAAGGGGCTTTTCCGGAGACAGGAGGTACGAACAAACCATGGATTAATAAGGATATTGCTAGACTACCCGTCAAAGAAGGCGGGCTGGCAGCTCCAGACCTGCGCGCGAAGCTGTACGCCACGGCGGCGGCCACGGTAAGCAAGTGGGCGGAATTCGGCACTTACCAATCACACATAGTTGGGGACATCCTTTTCCACCAGGCCGGCGACGGACTTGCACCCAAGACGTATGCCACTCCAGGGTATGGCACTAGCGGCAAGCAAATACCACGCTGGAAGTCTACGCTCTGGTAGACTGGCCGACACGTTCTCCGCCTGGCGGGGACACCTAAACCAACATGACGAAGGGCATGCAGCACTACCACCGGCAAGGAGCCGGAGAACTTATAAAACCACGTCTGAACTCAGTGGAAGGATGACAAGCTCCTGGTAAAAGCAGCACACGGAAGTACAGGGGCGTATCAAGCAGAACGGTGCCACCTGGAGTGGCTGCCGTATGCAAGCCTGGACACATTGCCCGTGCAGGGAGAGGATGGCGAGTGGCGAACGATAGCCAAGGCTTGCGGGGTACAGGCACCGCAGAACCACACCATTGGTGATATCGCAAGTTGGACACGTGACACGAAGTGATTTGGGATTTTCCCCTGTCCCACCTGGTCGGACATTCTTGGCTTGTGATTGGTCGAGCCAAAGATTTAGTGGGTGTGTACCCATGAATCAGGAAGGAAATGAGAGTGACGGTTCGTGAGAAGTCGCTTTCCCCTGGAGCATCAACTACCAGAGTATTGTCCAAGATACTAAAGTCAACTGTACCAGGTCAAATGTTCCAAGGCAACTGTACCCGGTCGGGTGTTTCAAGTGCACTGTATCAAGTCGAATATCTCAAGGCAAACTGTACCATGTCGCATGTTCCAAGTCAACTGTATCAGGTCGGATGTTCCAAGTCTACTTTACCAAGGACGTCAAATACCAGGAACATGGTCCTTGGGAAGGGTCGCCAAGAATTTTACATGATTTGCCTGAAGAGGCATGGCATCCGAAGCGACGCAAGGTCGCCGATCCCCGGCGAACATGAAATCCAAGGAAACGCAAGGTTGCTGAGCCTCTGCGTTGGACCCCATACTGAAATCAAGTCAAAGTCAGCGAAGTGTTTGTGTACCCACCACCAGATAGCATAAGTTTATATTCAATCAGAGTATGTTTTTCCCTCAAGCGCGTTAGTGGCCTGGATAAGTGTGCCTGAAGTTAAGAATACGCAGGACACCCGGGTTAATTGCAAGCAGTAAGAGGCACGCCGGCTAAGGACTAGTCGTCGTTGGGGCTCCGCTCTCTCAAGTCCAAATTACGTGGGGACCAGGGGCGGTGTTCCTGGGGTGAGCCACGTATTTCATATCCTAGTTGGCTCACATTTGTCTAGGCCGGTGTGCCATTTCATATTACAGGTTTTGGGCGACTGTCTGTAGTCGTTGCCCAGGATCATTGCGATCAACGGACTGCTGTGCGAAGGGACTGTAACAGGTTGTGACTCGAAAAGTTCCCCTGCTTCAAAGGGGTGGTGCGCGTATTAAATACGTCTGAGCGCCTAAGGACATTTGCCGAGCGCCCTAGGACCGAACGCTCAACTGCGCTTGGCACTTTCTGCCCGTGTCTCTGGGCATTGAACAAACAATAAGAGACTTGCATATCGTTTTATTTGATTTTATATTTGGTTGGTGGTTATTAACCTTCCCTGACACAGGTAACCCAGGAAAGGGGTGTCAGCACTAACCTCACTCGTATATTTCTCACCGAACTAACCTGGAACAGGTGGGTGGAAGCCGCTAAGGTAAACGAACCTCAAGGGGATTGACACAAGGAGCACACGCCACCCTGGAACAACTGTTCCAGGGGTACTTCTGAGAGTCAGCGTTTTGCCAGACCAGGCATCGTCCCGCGACTTTGGGTCAGAAGGACACCTGCACTATACAACATAGGGCGATCAAGGTTTCACCGCCTCGCCTCACACGCATTGAGTTCGGGACAGCAGAGTTCAAATTTGCCGGGGAGCTGCGCCTCAAGCAGCATCAGCAACGGGCGGAGACATTGGCCACCACAATTGTACGGAATTTCCCGACGGTCACGACCACACACGTCTTTCCAAACGAGATTCGAATCACCGCTGATCCGGCGGACCTCCCGCTCAAATTTACATTGCAAGGGGGGCAGGAAGTACATGCGCAGGCAACGCATGAAGGAGCCTGCGCAATTGTGTCTGTGGCTGACCACACATCACTGAAGCGAGCAATCAAGGTGATATTAGCACCGGTGAGTGAGCTGAAGGATGTACAACCACTCCCACGGATGAGTAGGCTAGTATGCTTATGGGCAGGGCGGCGCCGATGGACCAGCCACCGACGGGAGTACAAAGAAAGTGAGACGAGGTGGTGAACCTTTTTGTCCAAGGTGATAGCGGCCCTTATTCAGATACTCCTGGACCAGATATACCCAGACCAGAAACCTCTGGTCCAGGACAACTAGTCCAGGCTGGCGTGTACCTAGTGCAATCCCTGAAGGTCCGATTAACCTCAGGGCACCGTCCACAGACTTGAGAAGCTTGAGCGACTTGGTCGAGACTCCTTCGTTCAGGATCAGCGTCCAGGTCCAGGATATATTCAGGATATTCTAGGATCAGACGCGTAATCCAGGATCAGGAAGCTCACGCACGCTCCACACAATAGTAAAAATAGCAGTAAACAGATATTAGAGTTCCACGTCACAAATATGTAGTTCCTTGTTCTGATTAGCTGAGGATCGGGCTACCAGTGTCAATCGGGGCTCTGGTCCTGGATAACTGGCTTGATCCAAGACGCCCACAATGCAAAACGCGCACCACTCCATTGGGGGAGACAATACACAAACGAGATCATCGCTTAGTTCTTCGCGTCACTTGTACAGTCTTCGGTCACGGCCTTGGCTGCCGACTGCTGATCCAGACAGTCCGAGGCACAGGAATATGAAATGAATCGGAGCAAGCCCCAATCCAACTAGTATACGGAATGAGAGGGGCTTGACCCAAGACTTTACGTCCTAGACCCCAACCCAACTACGACTTGAAACGGTTGGAGTCCAACAGACGAACGGAGCTTCACAGCGAAGAAGAACCTTGGTCCACCTCAATTGGTGGCAGGCTTGACAAAGCGACTTGTGTGTTACAGGAAAATTGAACTCTCTTTGTTTTACACTATCTCTTCTTACATGTTCTCTGGTGTTCTTTTGGTGTTCTCTAGTGTGGACCACTTCAATTGACTTCGTTGACTTACACTTACTTTCAGTATAGGGCCGAATCTGGGTACCCCTCATTGGGCAACGGCGACCCCTCACTGAAATATGGAAAGATCTCGGCCGACCCTTCACGATTGAATCCAGGAATCCTGGACCAAGGCTCTTAATCCTCTTGATGACTTTTCCCATAGTTACTATCCATAATCCAGGAAAGGAAACTGTGTGGCACTGTTGGCACACACCTCTCGACCTGAAGTCCGAGCTTACACTCCAGGACCAGGGAGTTTTGATGTCTGATCCAGAAATATCCCAGAACCAGAGGTTTTCCACATCCAGATCCAGGAATTCTTGATAGGATATGTCACGTTCAGGATAAATATTCTTGGCTGAGGACACATGAGTGTCTCATCTGGGTTTTAGTCTTAGACTGGGGTTCTTGATGGCTAGTTCAAGGTTGATATGTGTTGATCCAGGGATATATGTCCTGGTCCAGGGTTTCTGATGTCAGACCCCGGATATCCAGGAGTAATCCAAGAAATAATGTCTGGATCAGGAATTCTTAGGTTGATTTAGTCGGTTTGGGGAGTCTTGTCAGGCGGGACGCACTGCCTGATACATTCAAGGCAGGCGTTTGAGTGCCATGCATAGGGCAGCCCGCTTCAGGACGAGGGTGACCTGGACCGAGGGTATTTAATACCTCTGGGTGTACACTTCCAGGATATTACACTTCCAGGGCTAAGACCATACTCGACTCCATAATCCACAGCCACAACTTCTCAACCGTCACTTCAATCCTTCCATATATTTCATGTCACACATTCGCCTGGTCACCCAGGCATTAAAACTGAGCCAATCACAAGGCGACTTGGCCCTGAGCCAATCAACTACCGTTACCCAAAAATCACAGAGCGCATCGCGTCAAAAGAGTAGCGGCGGCAGCCCGCCGACGCGGGACAGCAAAAGTCGACTCCCGCCACAACAAATGGAAGGAAGAGAGCGACACGGCAGCAACGGGACTTGCACTGCTAGGCTGGGCGAAATTGCGCCAAGAAGTGGGGCTCAATGCATGGGGGAACAGCTCCTGTACAGGCTAAAGGCGCACGCATTTTCGACCTATGATGTGCGTAATGACAAGGTCGGATGCCCTCATGACGGGTGTGTTCACAGGCTGGATGTGGACTTGCATCGCATTTTTGGGATTACGACGATTACGGGAGGAGTTTCTACGTCCATGGCTTCAGAATGGCGTGGACAACAAGGATGCAGAACTGGCAGTCTTCAGCCTGAGGCTGCCGGGGATACCAGAGGGAATTTGGGCCATTGCGCAGACCTCCAAGCTTCAACCCACGCGGAAGATCACTTGCATGGCGGAACACTTGGCAACAGCCACCGACAACTGCTGGCGCGTAGGGGTGGTAACATACTTACATGCCGTATGGCGATGGAGAACGGATCATTTTGACGATCAAAACACGGTACGGTTGGAGGCGCACATGGCCAGGCTGCACAACCGGCTGATTCAGGCTTACAATAACATTGCATGGCATGCTCAGGACGGCAGGCAGGATGGACATCACAGGAGGGCGACATTGATGGTGAGCAGGTTGCTAACAACGTCCACTGGGCCCGCCTTCATGATCCCCCAGTCCGTGCAGACTGACGGATTCTTGTTATTCTTTGACGGCGGCTCCAGGGGTAACCCCGGCCCGGGTGGGAGCGGAGCGGTGGTGCTCCGGGTGCGAGTGTGCTACAAAGGCACGGGTATGCTCGATAGGATACATGTCATTTGCCAGCGCCAAGACAACGAACAATGTGGCGGAGAACATGGGTTTGTTAACAGGATTACGGGCATGAGCTTCTCACATGTATTCACCGTTGCACATCATCGGGGACAGCAAGTTGATCATCTCACAACAGCAACGGCGGAAACCACCAAAAGATCCCCATTTAACAAATATATACTGGCAGAGCAGGCGTATAATGGCCAAATTACAACTCATCCAATGGCACCATCACCCACGCTCTTACAACAAGATGGCAGATACCCTCGCAAACATGGCGATGAATACCACGACAAGTGTACAGGAGCACATCAGATCGGACCAGCCCACGCCACAGCGATGGCAGACGGTGCTACAGCACAAGCTGAAGGATGTAGACTGGTGGAGAGCAGGCTCACACACGACAGAACAGGAGGACGCAGTGACGGAGCTGAGGTGACGGGTGGCTACAACAACAGAGAACGGCGGGAGGAACTGCGCATCTCGACGGACGGAAGCTAGTGGACGGCATAAGGGCGAACGCTAGGACGGACATAGGAAGTCGTTTGAACCAGTAAGTGACATCAATGTACCCCACTGACAAAAAAGACCCGTATCTTGTGTATCGACGGGCCCGGCCCGTCGAGGCGTCTCCTTGAATCTTGGCTCCTCAAGACCGGCTTGAGGAGAGATCTTCTCTTAAACAGTCGCCTCGGGCCAGGCCCGAGGCGACTTCTTGGTTCGTGGCTTCGCAAGCCCGGCCTGCGAAGGGTTTGGTCCAAACCTGGTTTGGACGTGGGTGCACTCCCGGATTGCACCCTTCAGTTGTGGTTTCGCCCGTACCCCGGGTACGGACGAGGGCCTCCCGGAGGTCTTCCTTCTTCTTCTGGTACGCGGCGGCCGTGGCGGCCGCCACACTCTCTTGGCTGGGATGAGCGAGGTTGTCCTCGCTCCCGACGCGCGCACCGCAAGGTGCGCGCGCAACATTGACAGGGCCATCGCTCACTGTCACGTTGTCCGCTGTTCCGAGGACGTTAACGTCCTCGGCGCCGAATGAGATTATAGACTGGGCCTTCCAGTCTATCACAGGGGCATGGCGTTTTAGACACGGCATGCTCAATATCATGTCAAGCTTATCGTCTAAGTCTAAGACGATAAGGTCTTCCGTGAAGGTTCGACCTTCACAGTCAAAGCCACCAGACACAGTTCGCTTTCGTGTCATCACGGTTGCGCCTGTCGCCAAGCGCACCACCAATTCGCTCCGAAGCGTCTCTTTCTCATCGGGGCACATCGCATTCAGACTCTGCAGTCAAACAAGGTTGTTCGACGCGCCTGAATCGACCAGCGCGTGCATGGATCTCCCATGCACCGCAACCTCCAGGATGATCAGCCCAGCTCGACCATCCTTCTTTACTGCGGTACTTGCCGCTGCAGGGGGCTGTAGTCATCACATGTCCGACATCGGCATGTGTGACTACACCAGTAGGGCGCCCGCCCCTACTGGCTCCCGCCGTTTTTGGTCGTCCGCGCCAACGATCACCGTTGGCACGATACGACGTACCGCGAGTAGCAGGCCCAAGGCCTGCTACACATAGTGACCAGTGTTTCCACACTGAAAACACCGCTGCGTTCTTCTTCGCGGATCCGTCTGCTGCCTGCCAGCAGACGCACTTGATAGGTCCATGGGTTCTGGACCTCCCATGGGCCTCGGCCGCGGATGCGGCGCCCCTGGCGTGTCCGCGTGAAGTTTAGCTTGATTCAAGCTAAATTCTTCCTGCGATGCAAGTCGGATGGCTTGCTCGAGAGTACTCGGGTACTCTCGGAAGAGATGGGTCTTCACAGGCCCATCTCTAAGTCCCTTCATGAAGGTGACAACTTGTGTCGCCTCATCAACGGGGTGGTTCACGATACTTGACACCAAGTATCGAGCCTGCTGCGCGTACGCAAGTGCGTCGCGCTTGCCTTGCTTCAGGTCGAGGAAGTCCGCCCTCGACCTAACTCCGACTCGGGAGGCTCAAACGCGAGTTTGAGCTCGTCCTTGAACTCTTCGTACGTGCTACAGCACGTACCGTTTGTAAGGCGTCTGCCATACGCCCAGTGTCTAGCACGTTCTGCTAGACACGACATCGCGTAAGCGACTAGTAGCGACGGATCCCGGATCCGTCGGGCAGCGATCGCTGTCTCGAGCTCTACGAGCCAGCGCAATACTGGCTCGTTCGAGCCACCGCAGAACGGAGTCACTGATAACTTCAGTGACTCAAAACGTGGAACAGCAGAAGTCTCTTTCTGCTGTTGCTCCTTCTCCATGTAGTCAACCACGACTACATGGTGTTCGCTTGGCGGCAATGAGCGAAGCATTGTTGCCACAGTGGATTCGCCTACGACTCGCGAGAGTCGTAGCAACGCCTCCCACTGCTGATCACTCAGGTGGGGACAATCCTCTCTCGTAATACGAGAGTGAATGTTGGAGCTCCGTCAGACGGGGCACCGCCTGACGAAGGGTTTTGATCTCCATAGCCAAATTCCATTTGGCTATTCTCTGTAGGCGTTGAACGGACTACAAAGTGCTACCAGGTGAAACAGGGCGAGAGTTACGCTCTATTTCTTTGCATACACAGTATGCGCGTAGTGAGGAAGCGTAGACTTAAAGTTTGCATGTAAGAAATACATACGCATGCTCGCGTATTTCTAACAAAAAAACTTAGCCCTTTCGCGGTTCAAGGCTTCTTTTCTCGCCTTTTAACACTGTTTTGAGAACACGGTGTGAAATAAGTCTCTAAAAGGGCGCAGAATGCGCCTTTTAGCTGCAGTGATCCTTTTTTGTTACGACCAATCAGAACGCTTTACCAAAACGATGTGCAGCAACCGGCCGTTATATTGCACTCTTAACTCTGCTAAATACGAAATATATCGAGACACGTCGCCGATATCTACAGAGCTGACCATAAAACGGATTTTTGCCTGCCACGTCGCCTTCGGTGAAGCAAAAAACAGGTAGTCTCAAGCCACGTCGTCAACTGATGGTCATGAACACTGAGCCTTGCAGTGGGGCCTGCTCCACTCGTTCCTGTCATACAAAACGAAAGACACATACATACCCGAGCTAACCATACAAACTTCAAGATACATGCAACAGTGCTAATGCGGACCAGTTTTGCAGACCGGGGGACAGGGCGCAAGTACAGATCGCGTTCCTGTTCGAGCGCGATGGTCTACGCATCACCTGGGGATACGTTGCTCCCCAGATGAGGACTGATCGCCCTGCCCGCCAGCTCAAGCTGCGACTCGCCAGCCTTAAGCGCACGTACGGCAAGAGGCTGAAGAATTTCCCCATGCTTCTTCAGAGGCTTTTCGTCGCGGAGACCTCTGTTTCGCGGTACCCTGCAGCCCCCGTGCCTGGTCCTGCTTCAGCGGCGCTCGACGAGGCTGTCGCCGCTGCCCAAATCGCCCAAGTCGCTGCTGGAACTGCTGGCGCGGTGCATGCGGCTCGCAGTGCTGGCGCCGCCGTCCCAGTGCCCGCCACTGCTGCCCAAGTTGCCCAAGTCGCTGCTGGACCTGCTGCTGCGGCACGCGTTGCTCGTGGAGCTGTCAAAGGCCGCGGCACCGCCGCCCAAGGTCTCGCCCTCGGCGCCCAAGTCCCCTGAAGGCCTGCTGGACCTGCTGCGGCTGCGCCGCAGACTAAAAAGGCTGCACAAGTATTCGCTACTGTCGCTGATGTGACCATGGCCACTCAAGCTTCCACTAAAGCTTCCACAGTTAGGCATTTAACGCAGCTTGAAGCGGCAAATGCACTTCATGTGATTTTCGAAGACGTGAGTAATGTTGATGTGCGCCAGCAAGCTGGTCGGACGCACGGCAATGCCGGTGAAATACTTCCTGCCGGTATTGCCGTTCTCGTTGGAGCACTTGGACGGATGGATGAAGGAGACGTCTTTCTTGATGTTGGGGCAGGATTGGTAATGTGCTCGTGCAGATTGCGCTGACAACGCAAGTTAGGACCTGCGTCGGTGTCGAGGTTCGTTCGGAGTTTTGCACACTTGGAGAGCAGCGCATCTAAGAGCACATTCAAGTTTTCCACTGCTTCGGAAGGTTTGCATGAGGCCGACAGCCGTACGAGATGCCGCAATAGCTTCACTGTCACCAACGCGCGAAGCAACGGTATATTTACGATTTTTTTTCTTTTTGAGGAGGATGCGAAGCTGGTTGTCGCACGGGAGCTCAGTGCTCTGCCAAGGACATGTATTGTTGCTGCGTTATCTCTGTTTTGTCCGACACACCGATCTTCGTGCTCACAGCTATTTTACAGTCGCTGGACATTATATCGTGAAGTGAAGTGCGCGGTTAGTTGGAAGTCGGCGTTGCATCCTATATTCATATATAAGAAACAAATATATTTGTGGCGCCCTTCCATGGAGCATCTAAATATATGGAAACATCACTAGACTGGTTCTGTTACCGAGCGCGTTTGTGTATTCAATGCGGCCGGACTACAAAGAGCACCGTTGGCACCAACGACGCAGGAAATGATTTGATTATTGCGTAGCTGGAAGCTTGACGGGAGGTCTGGAGGAAGCAACCACGATCTGGTACAGAGGATGCGTAACCAGCGTTTGCAGGTTCGATGCACTGCTAACCACGAGTACAAGCCTTGCATCCACGACGGAATGAGCGATTCCACTGGCTGTTCCTGCATGAAACGCGATTACATGTGCGAGAAGACGTGTGCTTTCTCGCGAGACTGCCGAATCGATAATGACCCGTGCTACAACTGAATTTGTCGTACCACATCTGGCCTAGCAGGAGAACTGCCGGTAACGATCGAGGACTTAGCTGGTCGTAATTTGGCGAGTTCAGACTGGCGTATCACGTCTGTGAACAGTCCACTGGTCAGGTAGAACTGGTGACATTTTCCCCAACAGGTGAGCGTAGTGTGCGGGTACATCCAGGGTTTAGCTTCTTCGACATTTACAACACTACACAGACACACCCCGTGTGTTGAGCAGTAGTTTGTAACCTCAGTTGGGTAGCGACCCTCTCACTGGCATACAATGCAGCGTCGTCGTTTGCTGTTTTTGTCCGCAAATAATTGTTTTGAAGCGACCAAGGAACACGCTGTCGACACTGCTTCTTGACTGCAATTTGGTTGCTGGGTGGACAGTGTGTGGCTTGGTGTCACGCTCGCTTCACCCAAGTCACCACCGCCATACCGCATGCGGCCATTACTAGGGGCATTAGCCCATTTACCACTAATGAGCTCTCCAACCAGCTCCATCACGAACGTTCGATGAGGGTCTCGCGCTGTTGGTTGAGGCTTTGCCAATCGCCTTGTCAGGTATGCATTTGATCTGGCGACGTCAAAAGCAAGTTTATTATGCCAACGCTTAAACGAATGTCCGTCCGCAATTGAGAATCTTCCGCGTATCTGATCCAGTCGATCCACTCCCTGCATATTCATGTTGTACTGTGCTACGCACACAGGCGCTGAGAATGGTCGGTTCTTTTTCCAAATCAAACGCGTGACAGTAGTGGTGCTCGACGTATCATCATTTGATACCATGTTTACGATGCTTCCATCGCACCATGAAGCGGCCACCATGCTGTGGTCGCGGGAGACGGCCTGGAGATGCTCTCCACGTACAGCCGTCGTATTTGTCGAACAAGGATGTGGGTAGGAAAGTGTTTACTGTTCGAACGGATTGTCCCTCTACCGTAGAGGCCCTTCAGACGCAGTTCTTGTAATAGTTGGACACTCGTGTAGTAGTTGTCCATGTTGAGCACTATGTTGGACCCGAATAAGGGCCTCGCCAGTTCCAATACATGCTGCCGAATTTTAAACACCTGGTCCAGCTCCTCGCGTAACTGCTGTGCCTCGGCTTGGCCCACCACACCTTGCATCCGGTCGGGGATGTCACTCTGGTTGCAGTGAAGCTGATAGTTGATAGCTATCCATGAGGTTGAGCAGCAAAGCATCTAAAGGCGGAAGTGGTACTTGCCCGTTCGTTTCATAGGATTTTACACGATGAGGTGCCGCCCTTGCCGCGAACGACATACAACGCTTGTTTCATCAAGGTCGACGTGTCTCCCCACGTTCACGTACTGTCCCCCAGTAATTTTTAACAGATTAAGCAGCGGGCGAATGCGTGCCGCTGCGTCCTGCTCCAGTGTGGTCGGGTCTGCATTAAAGCTCAGACATCGTCTGATGAGCTTGAAGCGACTCAGCGTCATCACGGTGTCTAGCGAGGTCGAAGCCCCGCCAAATATCATGTCTTCTGGCTGATGGCCCCAGTAGTTTGCATATTCACATTTTCCGTTCACGGCCATGTAGAACATTATCCCCAGGAACACCATCAGCTCCGACAACGTGAACGAGGTGGAGAGTTTCAAGTTTTTCACGTTAGCGTACGTGTTGGTCTCGAAGAGAACTTGGCGCCAAAAATATAGAGGCACGAACGCAAAAAAACTTGAGCTCGCTGAGTGTTCGAATAAATGCTTGAACTCGGGGCGAATATATGTCGTTGTCGTTCCGTCAGCATGCTCGTACAAGTAAGAAGGCGCCTCAACTTGAACAGAAGGATCGAAGCGCATGTTTGCGAAGCTTCAACTTCAGCAAGGCTGGCAGGAAGCATATGTGTTGGGTCAAACGCTGCATACTCCCCTGCAGCTTCAAAATCAAACGTGTATTCGGGGACTTGGATCTCCTCGGGGTACAAGCTCCTGCCAGTCTGGGCTTTTGGTTTGTGCGACGGCAGTATAATTCTGGATCCCCGTTGGACGACACCTATGCCGACGTGCTCCACTGCTTTCTGGAACTGACTGTCGAGCCACCGAATTTGAAACAGCAAACAGAACTTGCCCTTCCTCATCTGTCGGCACACTCTACCGATGATGTACGTTGTACCGATTGGTATGTACGCTTTGGCTTTCATCCACGCTTCGCGTTCAGGTGTAAACGCTACCAGCTTGTTAACGTAGACATCCTGTAGCATGGAAGCAGGCGTCCGCGTTGGTGTTGACGCAGCTACCGTCAATGATCGTGTCGGCGGCTCCGCAAACACTCCATCGTCATCACTCCTCCTCCAACAGCACTTCGTATTCACTCCCCGACGAAATAACAGCTTCAGACGAAGCATCGGAAGCCACACTTACTCCTCGTTCATCGCCATCAGAAGAGGTCGCCGCACCTCCTGCACGACTTCCACGGCCAACTCGACTGCCACCGCCGACCCCACAAGCTGCCACGGCACCATCACTTGCTGTGTCACCGGCATCGACAACATCAACAGCTCGCTAGCCGACCACTTGGGTCCCGCTGCCCGTCCCCTGGCCACCTCGACTGTCACGGCCACCTCGACTGCCACGGCCACCTCGACTGCCACGGTCACATCGACAGCCATGGTCACCTCCATTAGCTACCATCACACTATAGCCGGTTGCATCGGCTCCTCCGTCTCCCTCTAATGTGTCATAAACAAATAAACAATTAGAAACGCATGCACACGCCGCTCACTAATGCTGGCGTACCTGTCACAGCGCCGGAAACGTTGGCACCTCGCCCGCCCGCTTGAACAGCTCCTCGACCGGATGCACAGCCTCCACGCCTGCCCTCCCGACTGCCATGACCACCTCGACTGCCACGACCACTCGACTGCCACGGCCTCCACTAGCTGCCACGGCCGGATTGTCGGCTGTGTCAGCTCTTCCGTCTCCCTCTAAAGTGTCATGAACAATACACAGTCAGCATACCGCTCGGTGACGCTGCCGTACCTGGTTCGGCACCAGCGACGTTGCCACCTTGGCCACCGACGACTTGTGCCGCTCCTCGATCCGCTGGACGGGCGTCCAGACTGCCACGAACACCTCGACTGCCATGGCCACCTCGACTGCCACGGCCGCCTCCACTAGCCGCCACGGCCGCATTGTCGACTGTGTCAGATCTTCCGTCTCCCTCTAAAGTATCATGAACAATACACAGTCAGCATAGCAAACACACACCACTCGGTGACGCTGCCGTACCTGGTTCGGCACCAGGAACGTTGTCACCTTGGCCACCGACGACTACGCCTGCTCCTCGATCCGCTGGACGGGCGTCTAAACTGCCACGGCTGTCATGATTACCACTGCCGTCTCCACTAGCTGACACGGCGCGATTACTGGCTGCTTCGCCTTCTCCGTCGCGCTCTAAAGCACCACATACAAAAGCACAGTCAGCATAGCAAATACACGCCGCTCGGCGACGCTGCCGTACCTTTCGCTCCGCCGACCACTTGCGCTGCACGGTCGGCGTTCACGAAACGCAGTACAGCTTCTTCGCCAAGGAGGTAGTCGACGCCCTCCTCTCCCCTGGATTCCCGCCGGGGCAGATGTACCGATAGCGCGTGTCCAAGCTCCGTCGAGGCGGCGGCTTGGCCGACCAGCCGTGCTTACGCAGATCCAGCCACACCATCCTAAACACGACTGCTCCCCCAAGGTTGATCGCCTTGTCGTCCTTCGCTGCAGCACCATCTTCACAGGACCGCGTCAGTCGCCTCCGCTTCGTCCCGCTTGCCGGTCCAGCCTGATGTCGTTTGCGAGCAGTCGGCTCAGACACCCCCTTTGCGAATGAAAGGCTATCACGCGGTCGTTATATCGCTTTGTGTTTAGAAGGGTTGATTTGCATAGTGTGGCTAATTTGCTCCTATCCGATTGAAGGGGTATCGGTTTTCAAAGCGTGCAGAAGCGCGCTAAAAGTGGTGGCCAACACATACAAACATTCAGTATATGTATACAGATCTTAAGTGCAATGCATACTGTGGAGGCGAGGACATACAGAACTAAACCATTCGCATACAAAATCAAAGTGGAATGCATACAGCCCTCGCACACCATACTAAAAAGAAAAGATTTGCTACTTTTGGTGCCGGCTCGGAGACGGTGTTTAAGACACGGCATAAGGACCGTAATTAGATGACAACACTGTCACATAAGACGTGGTCAGCCGCTCAATCAGCTGAGCACCCGCCTTGGGGATGCCGAACACCCGCGTGCGGTGTGCCGAGCAACCGCGTGTGCCAGCTTTGCTCCGGTTCACCGCACTGCTCGCCTTTTGATGACGCGCCTCGAGTCATTGATGTTCATCAAAAAAGTTGGCACGTCATTTATTGCCGCGTAATTTACGGCGTCGGTACAGCGTACCGCTGCATTTTGTCCAATTAACTGTACGTTAAATTCAGCATGCCAAAAATAAACACTATTAGCCGATCGATGACGTTTCACAAAGGGCGAAAAAATGTCCTTTACGGAGCATTTGTCGTCACCAGATCTGCTTCCTGTGTGGTTTGTATGCCTGTCCTGTCTATATGTTCAGCTAAAAGGGCGATTATATCGCCCTTTAGCTCGAAGTGACCGAACTTTGTAAACTATAGTTTATCGCTGCAAATCGCGAAAGGGTTAAGACTTTAGATGTACCCGGGGTACACTAATACCCGGGGTTCACTATCCTGTGCAGCCTCGCTAGAACAAGGAAAAGCTGACGCTGCAGCGAGAAAAGCTCCAGCAAAATGCTGAGCTGGAAGAACGCCGCATTGTTTACTCGGAGGAGGAGAGTAAATGCAATGTGCTTCTTTTAAAGGCACAAGCCGATCGCGAGCGCTTTCAAGCGCTCAAAGAGGAAGTGGCACTTAAAATGGAGCTGGTGAGATGCCGCAAACAGTTGCGAGATGAAGGTATGGACGAGGACGAGATCAAAATTCTTCTGCCCATATTCCCCGCCTAGAAACGACCATCTTGCTCGACCAGATGGTGGAACAGGTGATCCCTGCGAGCTCCATTGTCGTCACATGCAAAACCATCGTCATCCAGAGCAAGGTGGTTGTGGATTGCAGCTCGGCGTCGTTCGGCCTTGACGTCATTGGCAAGTTCGACCTGGAGGGTCTTCAACTAGAAGATTACGCACGACGAGTGCACATACAAATAGGCGAGGGATGTGCTTTTGATGACGACGTTTGTGAATAACAATTCGTATACCTCTGAAGTACTGAAATCTCCCTTGATCAAACCGATACAGTGCTCAGTTTGAATGCGTATCTTGGCTAACCTCTAGTTGAGGAACTTACACCTGAAGTCATCGCTGCCCCCGGTAGTTTCTTGAACGATGGTACCATGTATGGAGAAGGCAAAAATGCCGAGTCCCCCAGCACGTATTGGCCCTCGTCGATGTGCTCCGCAGGCTTCCTGTTCATCGCAGAATTAGACCACACTCGGTTGTCGTGCGATGACCCAGGCCAACCAGCTAGACAAAATGTCACCTTCGCTCGATCATCGCAGAACATCATAGCATTAATCGCGCAGCCTCCCTTCCGCGTGAAGTAGTCCTCCCCATTAAGCGAGGGTTTGAAGACAAAGCGTGCCATCCACTAACCCAACGCAGTGAGGAAAACCAAAACCTGCACGTATCCTTGATGCTAGCACCCAACGCTATTCCACCGAGCCAGCACACGACTCGATCGTAGAGAGACAGTAGTGCACGAGATACGCGCTCTATGTAGTCGAAACACACACCGCCGCTGACGTAGATGACTCGATCTGATTTGAGTTTTCTATGGAAACTCCCCTGGCCAGGATCTCTCGATTACTATTGGCTCAATAAGATATTGTGGGAGGAGCCCAAGGCGAAAGGCCATCTGGGAGAGCAATGCCCCAGATTGAAGTTGCGTGAAGATGCAACACTGGTGTCACTCAAAATTTTCCAGGTCCAAGCGTTCCAAGTACACAACGTTCCATGTACACAATGTCCCGAGTACAAGTGTTTCAAGTAGCGGAAGACCAGGAACAAGTTTCCAGACAAAAGTCACCAGGAACAATTCTTCCAGGATAGATGGTCGCCCGATATCTTTTCAAGGATTACGAAAGACCATGAGATCCGAGGATGTGCGAGTGCGTGTGTCCTGTGCACCCATACTGAAACCAAGTCAAAGTCAAGGAAGTGTTCGAAATCCAAGGAAACGCATGGTAGCTGAACCTCCGCGTCAGATCCCATACTGAAACCAAGTCAAAGTCAGCGAAGTGTTTTTGTACCCACAAACAGATAGCAAAGTTAATAATCAATCAGAGTCTGTTTTTCCCTCAAGCACGCAAGTGGCCTGGACAAGTGTGCCTGACGAAAAGAAATCGCAGGACACCCAGGCTGATTGCTAGCGAATCGAGGCACACAGGCTAAGGACTAGCCGTCGTTGGGGCTCCGCTCTCTCAAGTCCAAATAAGTGGGGACCAGGAGCGGTGCTTCTAGAGTGAACCACTTATTCCATATTCTGTTGGTTCATTTGTTAACGCTGGTGTGCCATTTCATGTTACAGATTTGGGCGACTATCTGTAGTCGTTGCCTGAGGTCTTTGTGATCGATTGACTGCTGTGTGAAGGGATTGTACGTGGTTTGTCACTCGAAAAGGCTCCCCTGCTTCAAAGGGGTGATGCGCGTATTACTACGTCTCAGCGCTTAGGGACAATTTGCCAAGTGCCCTAGGATCAAACGCTCAATTGCGCTTGGCACTCTCTACCCGTATCTCTGGGCATTCATTAAACAATAAGAGACTTGTATATCGTTTTATTTCATTTTATATTGTGGTTGGTGGTTATATAACCTCGTTGATACAGACGGCCCAGGAAAGGGAGTATCAGCACTAACCTCACTCGTATATTTCTCACTGAACAGACCAGGAACTGGTGGGTGGAAGCCGCAAAGGTAAACTTACCTAAAGGGGATTGACACAAGGAGCACACGCCACCCTGGAACAACTGTTCCAGGGGTACTTCTGACCGTCGGTGTAACACGTCTCGTACGTGGAGTACCTCTACCTCTACCGGAAGGCACCTGCACTGTACACCTAGGGCGATCAAGGTTTCACCGCCTCGCCTCAGCTGGTGCGCGTGCCCGGATTTGAAGTGCATTGGATTTCACTGATTCAAGGTTTAAATAAGTGAATTTATTGTGAGGTGCAGATATTAATTTTCCTACGTTGTTTATGGCGGGGATGAAGAAGACAAGTGCTACAAAGGCTGTGGCTGCAGACGCGCCAAGACGGTCGCGTCGTCAGCAGGGTTGATGGCGTGAGAGCCCGGGCCTAGCGGTCCAGGGAAGCGGCGCACCAAGAATAATGCTGAGAAGGCTTCGACCCAGGAACAATCTGCTCCAGGACCAGATACCCAGGATGCGCCGGAGGCGCCGTCCCAGGTGGATGTGTCTGCGAGCGTTAGCTCTGGACTAGAGTCAACTCATGTCCTGGATCAAGGTGTTCCTGACATTCAGATCCAGGCGTCGTCAGTGGGCGCCGATGTGGTTGAGTCGCCGGTGACTATGATTCAAGATTTTGTGTCGCCGGTACAAGAGGAAGATGAAGTGCCAGTGACGACAATGGTTGTTTCAAGTGATGTTGCGTTCGGTGATCAAGTTTCGACCAATATTCAAGGTCAAGGTAAGCAGCAGTCGACGAGCCGAGATCCTGGTCTATCTCGAGCGGTTGTGGCAGCACTGTCGTCGTCGTCAGTCCCAGGACCTGGAACAGGGGTGTCGCCATCAGGCGGGATCCATGATCCAGGGTCTGCCTCCCTTGGAACAAGGGGGACCTGGTTGACAACCGACTTGATGAAGTGCAGGCCGAACAGTCCATGTTACGACAGATGAACCGCTGGGACCAAGTCGTGGCGGGACGCGTGTGCCCTCCTAATGTCATTTATGACTGGCCGCGCCCTCGACCAAATCTCAGTTCCTAGTTCGCTGCTGCTCTCACGACCAGCGGATATTTAGCTGCGAAGATGATGTTGGCAACTCAGAATGCTGCTTGGATTTCGGAGTTACGTCCAAGGCGTCATTTCATGACAGCTGCACAAGATGTGACACCGGTCCTGGTGTTACCCCGAAGGTTTCCTCCCAGCGCATGTGTGGCTTTGGTCCAGACCTTGTTGTTCGAGGCTGGATTCGAGTTCCACAATATATTTCCAGTATGGTCTCAGACCCGTGCGTCCGGGATCAATGCGGACCTGATACATGCGGTGGTCAAGGAACTTCAGGAGTATATCTCTGTGGAGTTGATTGAATGGCGTGAAGCGACCAAGGGTATCCCGTTCCGGGTGACACCAGTGCTAGAAACAGAGCCGGCAAGTCAAGGACCAGAAACAAATGTTGACATGGAACAAGAAGAACTTGAACGCGGTGATATATTGATGAAGGACTACGAGGTGGACCTACTCGGACTACAGTTTGTGCGAACACTCCGAATAAAAGGCATCCGACCAAGAAGTTCGACTGGGTCCTCGATCGGGAACCTGACGCAAAGCGTGCCCAGCATGTTCGACCTCACTCCTCGGTGCCCTCGCTGCTTTCATTGCCAGAATATCCGCCATTGTTGATATCGTCGCCCAGGAACGTACCGTCTCAGGATCATGTGGTATTAGACGCTGCGACGGGTGAATATTCGGACACTATCTTAAGCCTCGTAGGACCATCCGGAACGTCAGACGAGTCTGCGGGTTCTGGTGTGCAGTCGTCCTGGAACAGTTCTTCTGACGCATCCTTGATGTCTCTTGGGCGCAGTCTAGCGTCGCACATGCCTAGGACTGGTGTGGCATTCTTGACTCAAGGTTCGACTGGAAGTTACTCTGGTGGTAATGCGGGTGGTGGTTTTACGATCGTCCGCAGAACAGCTGGAGTTTCAGTTGCTGTGGACCAAGATGACCAAGACATGGGGAACCTGATCTGAGCATAGTCCAACGTCAACATCCCCAAGAACAAGTTACAACAGGAGACGTTGGACCAGGATCCATGACCCAAGGTTCAGGTGATGATGTTGGTAGTCTGAGAGACGATCCTCGCTCCTCAGCTCGCTCGATACAGACACGACAAACTTCGGTGCCAGCTCACCTAGGTCACGACGCTCAGGATCAGTGACATCCACTGGTTCTGGGGCCGCACAAGTCGCCTTGAATGCTCTTCGTCAACAACAGGAGTCCCTGAGTCGACAACATACGATGATGTGTGAACAACAAGCGGCTTGGTACAAGATGGAGCAGCGCGTAGAGCGTCGCCAACAGGAGATGCTCCGCGCCCAGGAACAAGAACGCCAAATTCGGGAGCAAGAACGCCTTGAAAGACAGACACGAATGCAACAAGCTATGGGTGATGCGTCTCAGCTGGAACAAGCTCGCTTGGATGCTGAGCGCCGGGCCCAAGAAACAGAAATGCGTCTGGTCCAGGAACATAAAGTGTTTGCTCCTAAGCAAGAAGTCCCAGGATTTGAGTCCCACATGGATGCAAGTGCCCTGGAAGCAATGCACCAAGAATGGTCGCAACATTTTGCCGCGCAGGAAGAACGCTGGAAACAGCGGGAAGACGCTGAAGCAGATCGTAAGCGACATAACTCCGAAGTGCAAGCCCAGTTGCAAGCAGAAATGACTGCACGCTTGTCGACCTACGAACATAAGGTCCAAGAACTTGAGACTCTACGTGCCTAGGAAGAGCAAGCTGCCCTGGACGCCCGAAAGTTCCATGAACAAGAGATCGAGAAGCTCAAGTCGATATCATCCAAAGCCCTGGATCCCAAGGCATCACCGTTTGCTCCTAGTCCCGTGCCTCAGGCACCGACTCAGGTAATGACAGCCGGGTTGTCCCATGATCCTGGGAGAAATCCCCGTTCGGGTGGCACTCAAGCTCCTGGTGCGATGCCTTCAGTCGGTGACGTGTCATATGGCAAGTATGATACTGGAATCCAAGGCGAGCAGTTACGAATGACTCTGCAAGGACATACTCCAAGTTCATCAGGGGCGAGTGGCCCTGCCCGGCCCGTTAAAGCTGAGCAGACGGCTTCCTCGGTGAGATTCGAGACTGTTCCCAGGACCAGTGATCTTGTTTGAAGTACCTCCGCTGTCGACGCGTCCAAGGCGCCAGAATCCAAGGAGAAGGTGTCCAGATCTGGAGGTGTGAGGAAGTCGACTTCTAAGAAGAACTCGTCCAAGAGAAGCAAGCGTCAAGGAACCGACTCTTCGGGACCTGGTTCT
Source organism: Phytophthora constricta (assembly GCA_011947335.1). Taxonomy (NCBI): domain Eukaryota; phylum Oomycota; class Peronosporomycetes; order Peronosporales; family Peronosporaceae; genus Phytophthora; species Phytophthora constricta. The sequence continues at coordinate 25,427 of JAAVTI010000112.1, read as the reverse complement.
GATCCTGATCCAAGTGACTCAAATGATTCTGATTCAGACTCAGGTTCTAACAGTGATTCAATCCCCAACTACCGTTCTAAGACAGTTTCTTCACCCATGTCCCAGGATGGCACAAAGGTTTTCACGTACAAGCCGTACATCGCGTATAATGCCCTGGAGCAATTCAACCGTGATTCACCTGTCGAAGATCGTGTGGCCTGGTGGGAAAGGTTCGTGGATTTCAATCGTCAGGGTACCTGGGAAGACAGCCAGAATATCCGTCAGCTTAAGGGGCGTATGCCTGCAGCTATTCGGGATTGGTATGGTCAACTCAAGCCCAAGATTCGTCACAGCTGGCCAGATTTTCAGATAAATTCAGGCGTGCCTATTGTCGAACACCAGGATCATACACTGAAAGATATTACACTCTCAGGATGCAAGGCCGTGAGTCGTCCCTAGATTTCTTTTACCGACTGAATCGTGCTGCCGTGAAGGCGGACATCGCATATCTAGCGCCGTCCAAGAAACGTGAAGCGCATGTGCGTCGGTTTATCAAGAAGCCCAAGGATACCAGACTCAAGACCTCACTCATGGCAATGACGTTCAAGAACATCGATGACCTGGAACGTGCAGTCAAGAGAGAACAGGCTGTATGGACTACAGATGTCCAGGATTCAGGCTTCCAAAGACACGACCTTCGTGCGGATAAAATTTCACACCAGGGTCGGTTCAAGTCTAAGCGACCTGGATCAGGAGGCGCAACTGTTCAGAACCAGGAGCAAGATGATGACTCAGGATCTGAAGTGGTGTCTCAAGTCGAGGATGACTTAGTGGAAGAAGAACTCGTGCTCGAAGCGAATGTGTCAAGACCCAAGTCGAAAGCCACTTTGTCACCACGACATGTTCCAAGTAACCAGTCTGTTCCAAGCAATCAAGCTCCAACCCAAGGTCAGAACATTGTTGACGAAGTGTACCGAGTTATGCAAAATGCGGGTTGGCGATCTACACCTGGAACAAATGTTCCTGGGGAATATCAAGCTCCGAGTCCGAGACAAGACAAGGAATATTATGTGACGTGTCGTCGCTTGGAATCACATACTAAAGCCACATGTTCTAGTGACCTGGTGAGTGAGCGCTGCCACCGACGCGGGCATCCGACCCGCGCATGCAGGATGTCGCCCTGTTCTATGTGTGGGAAATTTCATGGTGACGGTGAATGTGAATCCTGGAAAACCCTTATGTTCTGGAAATCAAGGTGGCAAATATCGGTGATGGAATTGATGTTTTGCTCGACATGGATTTCATGTACGCTGCTGGAGTTCGATTGCTCGTAGTGGACTTGTCAAGTTACCTGGTGAAGAACCTCTTGTCTTAAAAGGGCGCATCGTCATGCATACATTGGAACTGATGAGCCCGTTTTGTCCAAGGAGGCCCTCTCCGTCAACATGGGCTCCGCCGGGCTAGAGGTCCTGGACGACATGGGGCCGAGGTCGCTATCAACGGGCAAGACGTCGCGAACGCTTTCAGCGGACCGGTCTACCTACTTTCGTCCCCCGATCGCGAACAAGCGTGCTTGAACGCTGCGGACCATCCTCGGATCCCGTTCTCCAAGACACGCATCTGCGTCCAAAAGGTGACTTGAGCGTCTTGAACGTCGTGGGAAGCCGTGGCGTCTGGCTGCTTCGACTCTTCCTTGAGGAAACGCTTGAAGCGTTTGAACATGGCCTCGTCGGAGCTTTGCTTTTTGACATGGTGGAGGAGTGACTGTTGTCTGAGTGGCAGATTGCGAAATGAGCAACTGGTGTGTGAGTGAAGGGAACCGGGCTACCTACCGTTGAGGAGTGGTGGCTGGAATGGCCCCGAGAACTCTCTGGGAAAGGAGGTTACGGCTGAAGGATAGTGACTACAACTGGCGTGTCCCGTTCCAAAGGAACGGTGGGATAGCGAGTGACTACGAGTGATTGTGAGTGAAGGGTGACATCTCTGACCATGATGGAAGCGGACTAGGCCGTTGATCGAGCTTACACTGTCGAGATGACCATTCTCGGCTTGACAGTGAACGGGTCACTAACATGGAGTTGTTGGAGGAAGGCGTGCTGGCGTTTCAGAACGGCTACCGGCCTCAAGATCCGTTCGCCGTGTACTGTGCGGTGGGAGCGTGCTTTGTCGTGACCTGGGTGGTCACCACCCCGCTGCGTAGCGTTGGGTGGGTGCTGGCGTGCAATCTGTGGAATATAGCGTGCCGTTACGCTGACGAGTATTTCAGGCTGGCTCGGAGCGAACGCACCAGGAACTACTCGCCGGCTGACTACTTGTGGACCATGTACGTTGCAGTGTTCTCGATGCCTATGTTTGTGCTGCGCCAAGACCGTGAAAAGTACGGTGCGTATGGACGCGTGGCCTACAAGGCCTGAGATTTCCTGCATGAGTTTTGGTGCGTGTATCTTCCTGATACCGTTCAGAGTGCCTGGGAGGCTCCGGTACGGTTCGCGCGTGCTGTGCTGGAGGCATCCGTTGCCTCGTACCGTCGTGTCGCTGAAAGATTGAAAGGCGTTTGTTAGATCGTGCTGTTGCTACTCTCTGTGATCCTGTACCTACCTCTGTTGGTGTACGAAGTGCCCGAGTGTGAGCTTCAGAGGTGGGTTGGTGTGCTGCTATGGTGCTCCTAGTGAACTTGACGAACATTTACCTCGGTTGGAGTACGTGGATTTGGAAAATAAGTGTTGGCGTTGCTTCGATGGGATTTGTCAAGCTAGTGCTGCGTGAGTATGAGGCGCAGGCTCACTTGGATAGGGTCTCACCGCTCAATGTGGCCAAGGCGGCTGGCGGAGCCTTAATGATAGCGCAGCCGTTCGGGAACGGAAGGAGCGTGCGAGTCTTCGACGACTGCGCCGTTCCGACGAAGAAGAAGTGATCCTGCTGAACGATAACACGGAGTCTGAAGTGGAGAACGGTAATGAGACCGTTCCACAGGTGACAAAGGAAGTGGACCGGATGTCGTTGAACCACTCCCGAGCCATGAAGGATCACGTGCGAGCCCCGGCTGCTATCCAAGCGGAGCTGCAGCAGGTTCATTTGAAGGCTGCGAATTTGCAAAAGGAGTATGAGGCTAACGCGGAGGTTCGCCGGGGGCGGCTTATGCTAAGTCGGGGAGAATGTCCCGTGTTCTGTCGGGACGGTGTAATACCCGGTAATGGTGGTCAAGATCATGCGTGATGAAGTTCGAGAGGAACGGCGTAAGGCCGTTGCGTTCTCGACTCAGGGGTATCAGGCGTAGATACCACGTGAAAAAGTGGTAGCTGAGCTCTCCAGACAAGATGGCGCGAGATGTTCCCGGCGGCTTCCAGGAGGGATGAACCATCGGGCGGACAAGAGCGCCGGGTCAAGGGCTAGGAGGGGCGACGTACGCTGAGGGCAGGACGGGTGGCGCGGCCGAGGGAGCGCCTCCGTGACGACAGAGCGGACTTCGTAGCTGCGGACGGGTGGCATGCATCAAGGAACACCAAGGAGACGAAGGACGGTGGGGCGTGCCCAAGGTCGAAGGATGCGGCGAGGGCCGCTTGCATTTAGCTTTTACTCAGTCGTGATTTTACCTTGCCTGACACAGGCCAAACTAACACCAGGGATTCTAACCAAGAACCGTTTTATTCAAGCGTTCTAGTGTTGCGTTACTATCGTTTCAGTGTAGCCTGCGAACCTACTGCACCGTTCCTTCTTTCCTTCCTACGGGGCTCTCTCTCTCTTCGCGGGAAAGAGCTCTACCCAACACCGGCTAACCGACCCCAGGCAGGGCACGCGACACTCGCCACAAGATGGGCGAGAGGTTCGGCCGCCTGACCTACGTCATTTATCCTTCAATGACTTCCTGGACCGCCGAGTGATCATCCGAGTTCGGTACGAACCAATCTTCCGTTCTGTACTTCTCCGATGAGTCTGACCTCTTTTCTCTTCTGTAGGGCCTAAACGCACAGCTCCAGCGGGTGCCCAACAGCAACTCGTTGTTGGCACCTCCCATCACCGTGGCTTTCGGCTCGTGGTTTCCGAACGATCCGTTACTCGACCATCCAGAAGAGCTGGGAGCATGGTTTGAGTCCACTGACTCTCGGATGGACGAAGCGTGCTCACACCATCCGTCTCTGTGTCGCCGGCTCCGCCTCCCTATGCGTTCAATCCTCCGTGTTCACTTGGGTGACGATAGACGGCCTCTCACTGAGTCCGAGTCACCTTCGCCAGCTCAGCGGGTCACTGTTGACCCAGAAATACTCCCTTCGCCGGCTTCACCGAATTTCGGCTCTCGTGGCCCAGATGCGTCAGCTGACCACGAAGTGATCTCCGTGTACCTCGCCGACTTCGTCTTCATCATCCAGCCCAAAGACTCGATCAATGGCTGCTGAACGTAGTCATGGCCTCTTGGAAGCCGGGATTCCTCCAACCCCGTCAGCTGACTCAGTCGAGCGTTTGCTAGCTCCAACTGAGTTCCGTACCAGCACAACTAGGTCGGTTCCAGACAAGCGTTCCGGTAACTCATCTGGTCCTACTACGTCGGAGTCAGCTGACTGCCGTCGGCCTTTTGGCAACCACCCATTGGAGGTTGGCCTGAGCCTGACTGGCACACCCCTCCAGCTTCCATCGCTGAGTTGTGCCAGTTCCTCTTGTACCGCGAGGGTTGGCTTGCTGAGCAAGAGTTTGACAGGACCCAGGTGTTGGCGCATGCCTTACTTCGCCCTCCTCTTCCAGAAGACGACGAGGTTCGTCGGAACTTGCTGGAGGCTCGCTCATCGCGGGAGTTGTTGTGCATCCTTCGAGCGGCGTCACCGGACCCTCCTTGTTCTACTCAAGAGTTAGCTGAGTTGCGAGTGGGGGTCAGCCGACTCCAGCGTGCCAACGATGTTATGTAGCGTCGTATGCAGTCAGCTTACGCGGAGTCGGCTCGTCTTGAAAGAGAATTGGTCATCGCCGTCCGCGAACGTGATCTCTATAAGAAGCAGGGCTTAAAGAACACTGAGCTGCTGACTTCGTACCAGCAGTGTATCTGCCGGATGGAACATCACAAGCGTGACACGACTCGGCAGCAAAACAGCCAAGTCGACTCGGCGCAAGCACTGATTGACCACCTGGGGACTCAGCTTGCGACCGTGACAAAGACATCCGCCGACTTCTTGAGCAGATCGCCGAGCTGAACAAGTCACTCGCCGCTATTGAAGGATTATCGAACACCTACTTCCAGCAAAACCAGGAGTCGGCTAAGTTGGTGATGAGTGTTCGTCGTAGCCCTCGCGACGGTACTGACGACCGACTCCGGATTGCTTAAGCCACGATCGAGCATTAGCAGCGGACCATCGCTCAGCAGCGTCGTGCGCTTCGCTGTGCGAGGCCGTTGGTAACTTCCGACCCGGCTTTGGCGGAGGCGGCGGCTTCTGGAGTTGATGTGCCTGGTCTTTCTCCGCGGGACCTCGAGATGAATGCTTGGATGAGTCGGCTTATGGAAGCTAAATGGCCCGAGCTTGCTCTACTGCGGGGAGACGAGGTGCGCGACATTACGCTTCGTATTATTCCTGCCTCGAGGTTGGTTGTTTCCCAGTCGACTCAGTCAGGTTCGTCTTGTGACGTCTTCGCCGGTTCAGCTGACTTCTTCGCAGTCAACTGACTTTCGAGCAATCTTCAGTTTCTGCCGTGTCAAGCCCGACTGGTATGACTGCTATTGTGTCGGTCCCTGACCAACCTCGTCGAGACCCATCCAGTCATTTTCGCCAGGACTATCGGGCTCCGCTGATTCGTCCGTCTGTTCTCCACTTTGCTTCGGCTGTAGCTTCGCCTTCAGCGTCCCGTCCGGCTTCACCGTCAGCGCCGACTCCGACTTCCACCACCACTCCGTCGTCGACAGTGTCAGCTGCTGCGGTATTGACTTCGCTGAGTTCCGTCGCTTCGTCTCAGTCGGCTCTGATTTCGTCTCCAACTCGATCGAGGTCTGCCTCAGCGACCTTCACAACTTTAGCTCGAGGTGGTGTTCAGCTGGCTCATCCTTCGCCGAAGACTCGAAAAATTGCTGGCTCGTCTAAGTCGGCTAGTCTTCCCAAGACCAAATCTCCGGGGAAGACTTTGTTATCGCCGACTCGGCACTCGTCTCGCGCAGCTTCGCGGACTTCCACGGCTATCAGCAGAATGCTTATCGAAGATATGGAGACTTCGGACTTGGCTGTCTTGGGGTCAACTGGCGATGATGCAACTGAGTCGTCGTCTACCAAGCCTCGAACTAACTCGGCTTCTCGCCCAATCGAGATTGGTTCTTCTGATTCGCCACCCGTCGGACTCATCCGATGAGTCTTCGGATTCATCTGCAGAGTCATCTGGTTCTGACGCTGAGTCGTCTTCTGATAGCTCAAGCACGGATGGTTTGGGCGGTCGGATCAGCAAGTCAGCTTACGGTCCGTTCAAGTCAGCGGTTCCTTCAGTATCGCCCGAGGTTTCGTCGCCGACTCGCAATACTGGAAAGCACCCCCAAGCCAGCTGTTTCTTCTCAGACATCCCAGGTATCGTCTTCTCCGACAAGTAACTCGGTAAAGCGTCCGCTCAAGTCAACTGGGACGCCGTCGTCGCCAAACGTTGCGCCTTCTTCCAAGGGTAACCCAGGAAAGCGTCCACGCAAGCTCTTCTTGTCTTCAACATCGAAGAAACGTCGTGTTGACTCTGCTGGGCGTTCAACTGCGTCTGTCACGAAGTCAGCTCCGCCTAAGTCAGCTGCCACTTCTCCTGTTTGGCTTCCAATTGTGTCTGCAGAGTCTGCGAAGCCCACCTCTTCGGTGAAGGAATTATTATCAGCTGGGTCGGTTAAGTCGTCGGGATCCAAAGCACTGGTGAAGCCCAAGGTCCATCTCAAGTCAGCAACTCAGAAAGCTTCCAAGAAAAGGAAGGGTCCTCCGACCTCCGTTGGATCGTTCAAGTCGTCGGTCAAGCGTGTTTCGATGAAGGTCAAGAGTGCATCGGTTGTTACACCGACTCCGGCTGTGAGGGACTCGACTGGAGGGTCCGCTGGATTGCCTCCTCAGCTGAGTCTTCCGATCTCGACTCTTCGGACCCACGCTGACCAAGCTACTTCTGTGTGTCCCGTATTCCGCCCCTGATGAAGCAATGGCGTAACCCGCTGTTCTTCCACACCGGATCCGCCAGGTGTTGGCATAGGATCCTGGCTTGTTGCGAGCCTGTCGCCAAGATGGAAAGGATTAACCACCGGGATCATGTCCGGCCGACGTGGAGGGTATTGCAGCATTCGCTGACGTGTTTGACCCTCACCATCCAAGTCAGCTGACCATGTCCAAGTTTCCTAATGGACCGTTTCTTATGTCTCCCGACGTGATGAGCCGAGTTCATGACATGGGTTCATCGTCCAAGCCGACTTCCCCCATCGAGCTGTCGCCGATTGTTGGCTCAGGTGCACAGGCGAGCGACCTGCTACCGCCAAGCTGAGAGTTGCTCTTTGGGAGCGCATGCACTGGATCGTTGACTCGAGCGTGGTTCTCGGGTTACACCCATTTCTGAACACTTCTCGCTCCGTTGACGAGCTCAGCTTGTGTCATCAGTTATGGTCCAAGTATAGCCGAGTCCGGAAGCACCGTGGCGATGCTCTGCGTCCTGTTCTTTCGGAGCTCTGCCAAGTTCTATTTTACGCGTCAAGCACAGAGGATGGCCAAGGTCCGGCGCCGACACTGGACGCTGAGCTTTACTTCGATCCGTCCGTGCCATTTGATTCTCCGGTGAACTTGCCATGGTTCCCTCAATATGCTGACTGGTCGGCGAGTGTGACTATGATCGACAGAGAGGAGCCTTGGCGTGCTTGGTTGTTGCTGCAACCGGCTCTGCACCCCTATAACCGGTGTTTTCAGTCGCTTCACCCGGAGTTTCCAGTCTTTGCCCCCGCTGAGTTCAGCAGTAATCAACTCGAGAAGGAGGTAAAAGCTGACTCGAATGTCGGTCGACCTGTTCCTCCCCTGTCTCCGAATGCTCCAGTTCCCGACAATCGTGAGGGTCTCTTCGTTTTCGAGAACGCTCTTGCCGACAACGAGATTTAGCTGGCTGAGCCAGCCGACTTAGCTGAGTAGTTATCAGTATTGAGCCGTAGTCAGCGAGAGCTCAGCTGAGTCCGTTAATTCATTCATGCCATCAATATATATCCATGCAAGTAATTCAGTAGCATTTGGTTTTTCACGTTCCACCAAGCCTGAACTCATTCACTTGGTGACGGTCATGAGCGGTGCAGTTTAGTTTTTCGTCTGCAACCTGCACCATTTGCAGACGATTGGCACGTTTCTTGTCCCGCAAGTAATCAAACAGCAGGACACCGCAGGAGAGATTCGAGAGGTTCCCACGTTGGTTCGTCATAGCCGATCCATTTGACTTGGAACATCTTCTGGGTTCTGGAGGTGTCGTTCGAGAACGACACTTTGTCGTTCAGGATTGCTTCTACTTCATGATGGTCGGTGTCTTCTTGGGCTTCCCAGCTGTCTTCGGGTAATAGTTCCTCGTCAAAGTCGATTCGATCGGACTCAGCTAAATCTCCAATCAGCCGAGTAGTCGGCCGACTATTAGACTCACTGACTGCCTTAAGCCGAGACACATGTAGAACCTATATCCACTCTTGTCTGGCAACTCCAGTTCATATGCGAAGTCCTCCACTTTCTTCTTTATCCAGAATGGTCCATGCCATCGATGAGCGAGTTTTTCTTTAACCCGGGTTTGACTCGCTCCATAAACAACCAGACTTGATCCCCTTGGCTTGTGTGACCTAACGGACTCGGCTGACCGGTCTCCTTCTTCACTGGGCATGTCAGCTGAGTCCGGGAATGCATTGCGTTCCTTTGAGCTGAGTCTTGCGTTGTGTTCCTTTGCCCGGCGAGCTTTCTAGGCAATTTGATATTCCTTGGCTAGTTGCAGCGCGACTTCCCGTTGGCGGTTGGCTTTTCTGCGCCACTGAACTGACTCCGCTGAGTTAGCTGGATCAGCCCTGATAGTCGACGTCATTGCCTTGAGTGTTGATTGTGCGTCCCAACCATGTACCAGATAGAAAGGCGTTTCTCGCCCAGTTGTGTCACGCGAATTGTTTACGGCATGCACCATCTTTTCCGCGATATCATCCCAGTCAGCTTGCAGAGGGTCCTCGACATAGACTCTCACCGTTTGAATCATCGTCTTTACTGAGCGTTCCTGTTGTCCGTTCGCTTGTGGTCGGTAACTCAGCGTAGCTCTCGACCTCGACTGCATCAATTCCGCAAACACTTGGAACACTTCGCCCATGAACCTTGGGTCGCGGTCGTGACGTATTAGCGAAGGTGCACCGAAAAATCGGAAGACACATTCCTCGAATGCTTTCGCCGCTTTTAGCGCCTCCGTGTTACTCATTGCCTTGGCGATGACGAATCCAGTGAAGTGATCTTGGAATGGTAGTAACGCGGTGTTACCTCGCTGAGTCTTTGGTAAAGGGATGACGAAATCCATTGAGACTACTTGGAATGGGTGGTCAGAGACCACGTTTCCTGGCGAATAACCTCTCAGCTGAGGTTTGCTCTTGCTGGTACTGCAATCTTCGCATGATTGAACATGTTTGACCACGTCGGCATAGAAGCCGACCCAGTAGAACCCAGCTTTCACCCTAGGGAAGGTTCGCACAATTCCTTGGTGCCCTCCTTCTATGGAGTCGTAGCAACTGTGAAGTACTTCATCAATCATGGTAGTTGGAACTACCAATCTCAGCGTGACAATGTCTGAGCCGACGTCATCTCGGCGTCTGCGTTGGTTCTGGTAGTGTAGGAGTTTGTCCTCGCTGAGTACGTAGTTGTTGGCAACTTTGCTCGCATTATGAGCTCTTCGATGACTCAGCTCGTCCAGTTTGCCTTGCAACAGGGCTTTCAGATCAGCCCATCTCAGCTCTTCAGCTTGAGCTGTGGAGATGCGTCGGCGTCTTTCAGCTTGCACGACAATCGGATCGATGTCAGCTGAGTCTGGCACTCGGGATTCGTCGACCTCCAGCTGAGTCTGACCTTCAGCTCGGCGAGCTGGTGGGACATGTCTCGTTGAGTCGTATTCGTCGCTTCCCATATCAGAATCCATTATCGGTGGTGCTTCAGATTTGACCGGGTCACGACGAGTTTCGTCTTCGAAATGAACTCGGCGTTTCTGCCTTCTAGTCATCACGTTCATCTCGGCTTTGGTTTCCACTTCCACTGTTAAGTCAGCTTTGTCTTCCACTTTTTCAGTTGAGTCAGTTTGGCTTCGGCTTTCACAGCTGAGTCAGCTTTGGCATACAGTACCTCAGGGATTCGGTTCAGTATCTTCAACTCAGCTTTGCGATCTCTGCTGAGAACTACTCTGCCAGCTCGGCTTTCCAGGGCTTCTGTAGCGAGGCAGTCAGCTGCTGCATTATAGTATCGTACTACATGCAAATAGCGAACCGAATTGAGTTTCCCGGTCAAAGTCTTGTGGCGTGCCAACTCAACCTGCAAAGTCTCCTTCTTACAAGCGATCACCCCCATGGATTGCTGGATTGCAAGCCGAGAGTCGCCTCTGACAATCAAGTCGGTCACCCCATGGTTAAGGGCTGCCTGTACACCATTGTTCATGCCGGAGTAATCGGCTATGTTGACCGTAGTTGACGAAAGGTACGCACTCGCAGCGATCTCAATGTCCCATGCAGGCAAATGCCACAATATCCACGAACAGCTCCCATATCCACCATTCTTCTCGGTCTTAGCTGACCCGTCAAATGACATCACGTGCCCTTCGAAAACTCGTGGCACATGAGCGTATAGAAGCTCTGGGTCCATTCTGACTGTAGCTGAGTTCTTAAATGGAGGAGCTATGTGTGCTAGCGACTCGTCGAGCCCATGTGAGGCGTAATAGAAGTTGGAGAAGCTGAGTGAACTCAGCGTCACGTTCTCGGACTCGTTTAACCTTAAGGTTGTAGGGGAAAGTAACACCGCAAAATTAACCGCTCGGCGATAGAGTGAATTGGATCGGAACACCCATTCCATCGTAGAAAATCTCATGTATACGTGGAGTGTCTGGCCGGCCAGAATGGAGTAGCATACTTTAAGCAACTGTAACAATGCCAGCACCTCCTTCTCAGCCGTACTTCGTTTTCTTTGAGTACTCGTCCACAGAATCGGACTGGATGGATCTCCGTATCGTGCAGCTGCATCAGTGTGCTACTCAGCGCCCAGTCATTAGCAAACAGCATGATGTGCACTTCTTTAGCTGCGTCGAAATGACGGAGTATTGGTGCTTGAGCCACCTTCTCTATCAACTCAGCGAAAGCTGACTTGGTGGCATTTAGATCTCCACCTGCAACGAAGTCAGCTTCTTTGATCTGGTACAGAACTGCCCCATATACTGACAGGTTCTGAATGAACCGGCTATAGTAGTTGAGAGCCCTAAGAATGCTTGCATCCCATTCTGTGAAGTAGGAAATGGTAACTCAGCTATCGCTGCTAATCCTAAAAAAATAGCAGTGATACCTCTTGAAGTGACTTCATGAGACATGAAACCCACTCGCTGTTTCACAGAAATAGTGTTGGTGAAGCTGACACTGATCCTGCATTCGGCGAAACGTGTCAAGAGTATGTCCAGCGTGGATAGATAATCGTCAAACGACTTGCCACCGAAACAGATATCATCGACAAAGGAACGTCGGTCAAAGACTGGCGTAAACTTCGATTCATCTGGTTCACCGGTTGCAAACATATCGCCATCTCGGATGTTCACCAATTTCTGCAGCGAATCCAAGTCGGATGCAGCTTGGTGGTCAGCTTTGAACTTGCCCTTGCTGCCAGCTGAGTAGGAACTCAGCTTAGGAGTTTCTTTGGAATGTAGTTCTCGCTGAGTTGCTGCGTCCTCTCTGCTCTGCGCATGCATTCGGCGAAGACAGTTCATCCACCCCTGGGTTGCACATAGCCCCACAAGGCGTTGTCGATAAGACGCTGGTAGATCATTGGTGCATTCTTTAGTCCGAATGGCATACGTAGCCATTCAAAGTGCCCCAGTGCACAAACAAACGCTAAGACCCATCGAGCTCGCTGAGTCATCATGACGGCCCAGAATCCACTAGCTACATCAAGTGAGCAGCACCAAAGGTAGCTCTCCAACTCAGTGAGCAGGTCATCGACCAGTGGCATAGCGTACTCCATCAACACCGTGATTGCGTTCACCATCTTGTAATCAACGCATAGTCGTATGGCTACCCCATTTTTCTTTAGCACAGTCACTATTGGCGACGCCCATGGGCGGTTAGAGAAAGCAAGCAGCCCAGCTTTCAGCAGGCCCGTAAAGTTTCTTGAGGTGTTTCAGAGGAACTCGGCGAGCTCGTTGTCGTATAGGTGCGTGACCACCAACGTCGATATCACATACTATGTCATAGGCTGGAGGTGGAAGGGAATCTAGTATGCTGTCCAATACAGCAAAGGTGGCTTGTCGCGTCCTAACAGAGCAGTAAATACAGCGTTAGACGAGGAGGATGATCCCGAACACGACATTCACGCTGAGAGTGACACGTACAGCTCCGACGGCTTTGTGATAAGCGCCTCATAGCGCACCTACCACGCGGCGACAACTGGATCCCTCACCGCAGGTAGAATCTCGCGGGTGATGCTTGATAGTCTGTGACGGTAACACGCAGCTGTGCAACACAGGAGGCGTTCCGCTCACGGTTACACGCTCAGTGCTCCTAAATCTAGCATGACGCATGGAAGAACAACACAGACGTGAGACGTAAGACGGGATGTCTATAAATGCACACGCAGATAGAGACAGAGTAAGAAAATACATACCCCTTGCTTGAATGCACTTCTTGCGGAGAAAACTTTGTCCATTTGTTGTTGTGCACATACTTGTTTTACAAATGGACAAAAGTTTATTCCGCGCAAAACTTGCCCGCGAACTGCACGCCTCCCTCGCCACTCGTTTTGGCGCGATACCAGCCCAGAATCAACATTCTAACCATCACTCTGCGAATCACTTTAGCAAGGATACCTATCTTGAGAGGTACTTCGCACGGACTTGCACAGACCATTAGCCAATCAGAGCTTTAGGATGGTCTGCGTCATGGGGATCTGCTGGAAGTAGGCTACAACAGATTAATTCTGCCAGGAGAGGCAAGTATATTGAAATCGAGTTTATTTCCTTATGCTGTATAATACAGCATAAGGGGCGGGGCTAGAAGGGTTAAGCCCGCTACGGCTCGCAAGGTTCACCTCCGCTTGACATTGTGGACGATGACATCCGTCCTCTGATTCCGACCAATCAGAACGTCGGAAAAGCGTTTTTAAGTTGATTTCACTAAACTGGGATACATGTCGGAGGATTTGCATCGTTTTGACTCAACTTTGTATGGTCTCGTACGTGTCGGAGCAGTCAAGATATTCTTCCATCTATATACATATAAGTTGCTTAATCCCTCCGATCCTTCACTATGGAGCACCGTGCACACTTTTTACAAGAGCGTACCGCGAATAGGGTCTGTTTCCAAGCTTTCGGATTGGCAGAAATTGTTTTTCGGCTTTGCTATTGGCTGGCGCGAATCGCCCTTTTTGCAAGTTCCACGCTATTACTGGGCGGTGTATATGGTACCATGTGGCCGGATGGTACTTGGTATCATGTAAGGTGTGGGCCTTGTCATAAGGATAGACACAGTTTTGTGTCACGACAAATTCATTTTTTGAATGCAATCCGGCCCAAAGTGACTTAAGACCAAAGACGGTTTTCGACGCTATGATGGCTAAGGAAGTGTACTCCGCAAACATTGTAGTGATTTCTACTATACATATAATAGCGTAGGTGGAAAATAGCCTCAGTGCAGAAATACCGAGGCCCACACACACTATATCTGCTTTCGGAACAGGAATTGCTCAACTTGTTTTCAGTATGGTTTAAAAGATGAATTGTATACATTACTGTGTGCAAATTTACCGTGGGTCATACTAATACAGTCAGAGCACCATCAAATTTTGATGCCCGGTTACTGTGGGCCACAATAATTACGCTTTTTCTGTAGCTGTAACATGTGTTACCCTGTATGTACGCTTGTTCCTGTATAAATATTACATTGCTGTCCTATCAGTGGCAGCTATCTCCAGTTTCATCTGGGGGTTCATTCCTCGTTGGTCAAGCCCTCAGTGTGGGGGAAGGCAAAGTTCGTGTAAAGAAAATCTACCGGCAGCTTTTGCACCTTCGCCACTGACAAAATATTGCGGCATTTTAGACCCCACGAATCCAAACATATAACACTTCAGACACGGTATGAGACAGCTGATGGGGTGGGTACTGCGAAGTGTCCCATTGCTACAGCGTAATGAAATATGTACTGTGCCGAGCTATAAATGTTTCAACACCGCTTAAGCTGTAGTCCAGGTGCCCCAGGATCGGAAAACGATGGACGCGTTTCACTCCACCAACATGCATACAAACATTGCTACACACTAATTAACAGTTTATATCCCGGTTCGCTATCTATACAGTTAGTCTAACTAGCTGAGGTCAATCAGCCGCCTCTGATATGTGTACAGTGAAGGTTCTAAGTTCAGACATACTTTTTTCTCGATTTCCCCGATGGATCAGGAAAATCACTATTCTTGAAGCTATTCTCGCATCGGCGGCACATTATCTCCCTATCACAGAAGAATTATCTACGTGCAATATCTCAGAATAGTCAGCTTCATCGATTTGGTAAGAATAACCAGTTTTATTGTGTGAGACGAAGCTCCTATGACTCAACGTTCTCAATTCCAGTCTCTCAATCGCACCCTACAGAGGCTCCGTGGCAACGATGCCGTTTTGATGGTGTAACTGTGCTTCTTTCTAACGACTTTGGTCAAACGCAGCCGGTAATTAAAAAGACTGGGCCAGCTGAGATGATACTTTGCTTCACTGAGAAATGTCTCCACTTCGGGCTACCTTCACTGCCCGAAAGCTTCGACCCACATGAGGGTCCAACAGGCGATGGATCTGCACACCGCTGATAAAAGGCGGTCTTTTGCAGATTTCTTACTAAAGAATGGTGATAGTTAGCCTGATGTTTCGTCTGAGCTGGGATCTGATGTCGTTAAAGTGCCAAGTGTTAAGATGCTAAACATGAGCTTTCAACCTAAGACTGCAATGTCGCGTGAAAAATAGAAATTTTACAGCAGATAGGCTGATCCACCAAGTATATGGCTATCTATCCAATCAAGCTAGCTTGCCCAACGAGCTATTCACGGACTGCGTCAAATTGGCTCCGAAAATCAAGACGTCATAAGAATATGACATGCTTTTGGAGGAGGTTCTGGGAGAGGTTTAAGAGTACACTTCAGTCGGGAGCAATGCAGGAGTGGACAAACTGGAAGAAGACTTGCGCAATGACCTCTATCCACCTGAGTTTCTTTTCTCTTTGACAGTGAGGTAGAATGCCACCTCACACATTTCCTGTCGAAAGAGGTATTCCAGTGATGGTGACACAAAACTTGAACGCTGTGCAATGGAACGTGCTAGCGAGTCAGGCCACGTGCTGGACAAATATTTCTGATACCTCGCATTACCTCGGTACACAAGGATTGTGACTTGCCGTTCAAGTTAAGAAGGTAATAATGTCCTCTTTAAGTGGCATTTGCAATGACGGTCAACAAGTCTAATGGATAGAAATACCCACCACGTTGTGTTTTACCTTCTGGAGACTGCGTTTGCACACGGTCAAGTGTATGTGGCTCTTTCGCACATTACATCGTACAGAAACATCATCCTGACTCATTACAGCTCGAAAAATCAAGTATCAGTAAGAGGGCTGAAATACTCTGCTCTCGTCCCCTGCCGATGCAGAGGACCCAGGACAAGGCGTGCGAGCGGAGCAAGACAGACGACAGGCCGGGCTCAGCGGGCCGACCCGTTGAGATTCAGGCCGCCCAGCGATCTTCTCTCACGGAGGGTCGCTGGTGACGAAGAGGCGCAGCAGCAGCGGACAGCAGGAAGCGAAGGACAACGTGCGGCAGAGAAGCCTCGGGAACCGTCGCACAACCAAGTGCATAACTAAGATAGTCAGCACTTCTAGACTTGCCGGGTGAAAAGCAGACACCCACAGCAGCAGGCGGGGAAGACATCCACAGCAGCAGGCGAAGCATCAGGTGGCTGAACCTAATACGAGCAATACACACAAGTTGAAGTGCAGACGCAGAGCAGCGGAAGAACCGCCACAAGCTTATATTGAGATCTCTCGGGCGTGAAAGGAGACGGGTATCAGCAGCACCGTAGGCGTCAGCGGTATCAGCAGCCCGCGCCCAGGACACCAAGCAGCCTAAGAGTGGGTCGTTTAGCCCCCGGTCGTTTAGTCCCCGGCGCAATGTCCTGGATACTTGACGTAGAACCCGACAAGAGCTCAGTTCACCAAGGCAGCGCTTGGATATTCATCGACGGCTGTCGTGCGTGCTTAGCTAGTCTAGTCTACATTTCTTGGACAGTCCGTCGGCGTAGCCATCGTGCACCGTCCTGTGGTCAGGGACAGGAGCGACGCGCGGCAACGGTGTAACCGTAAGCGAGAGGCAGTGAACGCGCGCTCACTTATCTACACGACTAGCGTTGCCTACAGCAAAATTGATTTTTTTTTCGCTGTGAGCTTTACTCTTTTTGTTTCTTTTAAATGCGAGCGTACCTTCTTCCCGCCGAGGGAAGAGAGGCAAAAACCTTTAAGAACTTATCCTATTAGCTCGGCAAAATCATGCCCAAAGAGGCTCCGCTCAGCTTGTATGTGTATACGATCAACTCGAATATGCTACAGGTGTAGAATAGACCTTAGCTCAGTTAGTATGTACATTTACAGTACATCATCTTGTACCTCGTCCAAATTACTTTTTTAGGTTAGCAGGAATGTAGCCTGCATCGAAATAAGCTTCGATGTCTCCTGAATACGTTGATACCCTCCTGGGCCGTAGCCAAGAAAGGCAACGTAACGAAATCGCAACGACAAAAACAGCTGCTTATTGTGAGTTCTACTCAAAGCTGGTCGGGGCGATTGGTTGAATCGGCCAAGCCCAATCGACCCGCCAATCAACCGAGCCATACAAAACCACAATTAGCAACGATTCGCACTTAGTCGAGAGATTACTGTGCTACTCTATTGCTTTATGGCGATTCGCTAAATGACGTGGATGTGTATTGGGTCGGTTTTGACTTGAGCATAAGAATAGCCCCAGATCGCCAAATTTAGCCGGAATTCACAATACAAGCCGTGCGTGCGCGGAACAGCTCTGGATTTTACGAGGACGAAGGGGATGAAATACATGTACTTGAGATAATCAAGGGTTACTTCTTCAGTCAAAATGAGCTCGGCCATTGTTGTCACTCGTGTTCAGAGCTTCGGAAAAAAGCGTGTACCAGTATTACTGATACTTATGCCGAGGTCAGGAATAATATGTCGTAATACTAAGGCCCTTTTAAAAGTGAGTATTAGTAATAATACGAAAATGATTAATTCTTGTGATAACACTTTTTCCAGAAACACTATAGAGCAGTGCTGAGATCGTGCTTCCTCCTCGGTTGGCGGCGTAATCGGCGCCGGGATCGAGTGTAGTCGTTGATCTGTCCATCGCTCCTGGAGTTGCTTGCGCCAGAGACGAGTACGCGTCTCGGCCCGTCGGTGTTGTCGGAGCAGTGATGACGCGTGTGATCAGTAACGGTGGCACCGTGTCGGTCTGAGCACGGAAGCATCGATCAGATCTCCGGTTGCGTCGGCCGTGCCGTCAGCGAAGGTCGGGCACTAAAGTGGTCGCTCATCCGCACTGCGTTGGTACCACATTCGTATCGATGAGCGTAGTGTCCGCTTTCGTGGCGGTTTGGTCCACCGATGTGTCTGTTTGGTCACGTACGCGTCGCCCGAAGCATCCCCGAAGGTCATATATAGCGTGGTGACCGTATCGCCAATGTTTTCAATCGCTTTTAGATCGGAAACATTAAACGATAATAAAATCAGAAAAAGCTGCTCGGTGCGCCCGCATAGTTGCACATATACGGGGGCTCGGAATGACATAGAGGACAATCTGAGACAGTGGATCATATCCGGCCCTGCGAGTGACCAAGCTACCAAGACTAAGCAGGACCGACAAGTGCACATTGCAGAAGCGATCATTCGCCCGTCGTTGCCATACGCGGCTTTCATGTTTCCTGTTAAAGCTTAGCAGCGTGTGAACGACGGTGGTGTTGGCGACTGTATGAGGACGGTGAATCAATGGTTGGGAGCACGACGGACGTGCTTCCCGAAAAGCACAGATGCAGCTTAGACATAGAGTTAG
Organism: Phytophthora constricta; assembly: GCA_011947335.1. Classification (NCBI taxonomy): domain Eukaryota; phylum Oomycota; class Peronosporomycetes; order Peronosporales; family Peronosporaceae; genus Phytophthora; species Phytophthora constricta. Next base: position 7,155 of record JAAVTI010000112.1, on the reverse strand, counting down.
TATAGACTTGCTAGTACTAATACACTGAACTGCTGGTGCTTTGGTGCATCCGGCACGAGGTCTGCACGACGAGTGTGCAGCGCACACTCACTTGACAACTTGCCTCCCGAGGAGCAAGTGCAGACCTCGCCTGCCGCCGGATCACCATAGCCACCTGTCGTGGATTCTGCCTCGGTATTTACTGTGCATACGCATTTTCCTATAATCATCTAGCATGACTGCAACACGCAGTAGCTCGAGGACCGTTGCCAACGTGACGCAGGCAACGCCACAGGTTATGAGCCCAACTAGAGAGCAGAACGACAAAGTGGAGATAAGTGATTCATCAAGAGCAGCAAACGTGGACCAAGATGAAGTTTCGGCAGAGGACTTGTCAGCAGGAGACCATGAGCTGGCCCAACCTCGCCACAGAAGTGATACTGAAGAATTCGGCCGCGGATTGGCTGAAACGCCGGGCGGATTTGAACTGCTAACTATGTTACTGGAGGATTCTCACCGCCGCCTCAGGCGTGGACGTAGACGAGCAGTCCGAGAATCTCCCCCGACCCCCAGCCACGGCAATCAACTGGAGGGCAGTCAGCAGCCAGAAGGCCGCCCCAGCAACCGCCGACACCGAGTGCCCCAAGCGAGCCAAGTGAGCCGAGCGACTCACGCGAGCCAAGTGAGGGTGGCAGTGCAAGGACAACTGAGGACGTGCGCAGCCGTGCGTCGTCAACCGAGTCAAGTATGCTTGACAACAGGACTGGCGCCCGCTATGACGACACCGAACTGACCAAGCACACCGAGAAGATGCTGGGAAAGAGGTGCCGCTCGTCAAGCTGACGGACGAGAAGGAGCAGTATGTGAGGTGGAAGAGTGAGCTGCTGCTACGCTTCACGGCGTTCAAGCTGGACGCCATCACGTATGGAGGGGAGCGATATGATTCAGTGCTGGGCTACCCAAACACGAAGTATCACACGAGGTGCGACAAGCGTCGATTCATGGCGTTCACTGCCATGGCTCTGTCGCTGGACATGAACTTGCGTGATATTTCAAGGTGGATGAACTGAGGGACCAGATAGAGGCGCCGTCTATACTCTGTGTTCGCATCACTGCACATTTTACGTCGGGCAATGGCGTAAACCCCGACTACATCCTGCGTGACCTACTGAACCGCGAGCTACAGCCCGGCGAGAGCGTTGACACCTACGTGCCAGCAATTAAGGAACTGGTGCGCCGGTTGAAGGAAGTCAATTGAGAGCTGGCTGAGTGGGAACAGGCCAGCCTGCTCATCTCGAATTCGCAGCGCGTATTTTGGGAACTGGCTGAGCAACACACCGTGTGGTGTAGTAAGAATGACAGGACGACGCTGACTAGATCGGAGGCTACGCGTCGACTTCGCCAAGCAGAACAAACATTGACAAGCTGCAACCCGCACCAGCGTCACGTGCGGCGCAGGTGAGCCATGTGTACCACAGAGCATAAGCGTGGTAAGAAGGAGCGTGCGGTGCTCAAAGGCGATGAGCTGACTCGAAAGAAGGCGCGTACCAAGTGCGGTAACTGCGGCGACCAGGGCCACTGGTACGCGGAATGCACTGCGACTACGGGCAAGTCGCTAAAACCGCGAGTTGATTGAACGTCTGAAGGCCAAAGACAGAAAGCCAGCGACTTCACTGGTTGGAGCGGTGCGTGTGGTGCAGATGGTGGAGTCGACGGCCACGGAGACTACGTCACCCATGTACTCGCCGACCACACCAGCAAGCGGCAGTGATGATGAGCCACTGCCAGCGACTAAGGATGTTCCAACATCACCCCAGCGACTGCAGTTGCAGTCTGTTGGTACTGAACCTTGCGAACGAACGAAGCACCGCGATACTAGTCGTCAGCGACGACAGCCACCAGTGCCGTACCTATTGCGCGACACTCAGCAGAAAGAACTGAGTAGAGACTTGTGGGACACAGAACAAGAGCAAAGGCGCGATAGAGGAAGATCATGGACGGAACCGCCGACACTCGGTGGCTACAACTATGGACCTCGCTTGGAGGAACGCGGACGTCTTGAAGATGGAAGCAGTCAGCGTCGTGGGTATGACCGACGCTCTCCTGGGCGTGGACGACCACCACAGCGTAGACGGTCGCCACTGCGTGAAAACAACGATCGTGGACGTGGCCAGAGAGACTAGAACTCGTACCCTGTCTACCGACAGCGGTACCCATCACCGCCACGCTTCTGCTACGGCTCCCAACGTATTGCTTCTCCGCGTCGCTACAATTCACCACCGCGTGGACGAATTGACGGCCTAGGGGTTCGCAACGACAGCACCGGCAATGGTCGCCGAGACACTATGACGAGCCACGGCAGAACCGATACATGCTGAACTATGGTAATCGCTATGAATCTGCGCTGCGCGCTGGGATGCGGGAAGAATGGTGAATGCTGTGCACCGGAATGGAGGTATGCTATCCTCTGAAGGCATCGTTGAGTGGATTCTTGACTCGGGGTCACAGGCTAATGTCTCGTAACGACCTAGCTCTGTTTACCTCGTTGTCTCAAGATACTTCAAGCCGACTTGACTTTGCTAACGGAACCTCTGAACATGCATCTGTCTGTGGTTCTGTTTTGCTACTCGTGTGTAACCAGGAAACGTGAGAGCTGGAAGACCGGCTCCTTGGTGACGTGGTGTACAGTCCGAACGCTCGGATGAACATCATGAGCCTGGGGTACATGCAAACGACTGGGAAGTTCAAGTAGGAATGCTCGAACGACCAGCGGATGGCGTGGCTTTCCAAACCAGGAATTACTTTGAGATTTGATATGCGTGCAAACATATACCGCCTACGTGTTGATCATGTTCCAGGTGTGATGGTAAACGCGGTTCAGCGAAAAAGGTGGATTGCAAGAAGATGATGGAGCTGCTGCACCAACGCTTCGGCCACCTGAGCATGACTACCGTAAAGGTGATGACGAACAAGCTTGATGTTGAGTAAATGTTAATGCGAAAGATCTGAGCTCCTACGACTGTGTTGCGTGTAATTCCAGTAAGGCGAAAGGGATGCATCATGCGCGACGACCAGCACGGATTTGCGGCCGCTCTATCTTAGTGATGGAAATCTGCTCCCTGACGGAGCCTACTGCTAATGGTGCAACGATGTTCCTGTTCGTGATCGATGAAGCCGCCAGATACAAGTGGGTGTACCTTATTGCAAAGAAAAGTGAGGCTGCTGCGATTGTGATCAAGCTCACGAATGAGCTTCGAACACAGTTCCCACGCTATCATGTACAGCGCCTACATGCTGACCAAGGTGGCGGATTTGCTAGTAACGAGTTGCGAATCTACTGTGAACAAAATGGAGTTGTGCAGCAGTTTACTAACGCCTACTCGCCGCAAGAGAACGGCATTGCTGAACGCGCGAATGGAGTGGTATTACCAAGGCTCCGCGCCATGCTAACTGCAACGTACCTTCCCAACCTGCTGTGGGGTGAAGTGCTGTTGCATGTGGTCGCGACGTTGAACGTCCTGCCAACACAGCCGCTTGGACTCGTGTCGCCACACGGGATGCTGCATGGAGTGGCTCCTGATCTTGGAACCTTGCGGACTTGGGGATGCCTTGCATGGGTGCGAATACCACCTGAGTCTCGACAACGCAAGGAGAAATTGAAACCAAGAGCACGGCTGAGTTTATTGTTGGGTTACAGCTACTCGACAAAGGGCTACAAGTTCCTGGATTTACTGCCTAGCCAAGTGATTACTGCGCAACGTGGGAATGCGCGCTTCCACGAGGACTTCACTGCCGATGGGACTTATGTGAAGCACCTCCTGGAGAACGCGTATCTCGACTACACGCATGAATTACCGCCTACTGTGCCAGTAGAGCGCATTAAAACGTCGATGGACTCGTATGTCTCCGCTGAATCGGGACCTGTCCCTGAGAGTCTCGTCCTGCAGCCCCGTGATGATCGAGAGGAGTTTCCCGTGACACTGAAGGGACTGACCAATGCATCGCAGTCCAGTGGAGAAAGTGTGACAGCTCCAGTGGGAGCAAATCCCCACGCAACGTTTACAAGCGAGTCGTCGCTGAGAAACCAGCTGCTAAACCGGCAGCAACTACTGAGCCAACTACGTCACCTGCGAAGAGAAAGCGAGTGAGTCACACGCGCAGAGCGCGTCAGCTGAAACCGAAATCTACTAAGGCAGCAACTGGATTTGAGATTCAGATTCCTCCTGTGAAACCAAGTCTAAAGCGCCCTAGACGGAAGCAGAAACAGAGTGTGCGACGGCTGGACTATGTCGTGGGCCATGTGCGGGCTTCGCGTGAAGACATTGCGATCCCGACGACGTACAAGCAGGCTCCTGCTAGCGAGCACTGGTCACAGTGGAAGGCGGCAATGCTTTCTGAGCTGCAGTCCTTGAAAGGACACAAGACGTGGAGGCTTGTGCCACGGACTGTGGCAAAGAAATTGAAAGTAATCACCTGCAGATGGGTGTTTGCTGTGAAACGTGACGAACGTGGAACGATAACCAGCCATGCTAGTAATACACGGCTTCAAACAACAGCGAGGGGTCAACTACTCCGAGACTTTCGCTCCGGTCATACGGTTTGAAACCATCCGACCAGCGATCTACTATGCCGTTCAGAGAGGCTGGGCGGTGCTGCAGTACGACGTGAAGACGGCGTTTCTCTATGGAGACCTGGATGAGCTCATTTTTATGGAGCAGCCACCTGGATTCCAGGAAGGCAGACCAGAGCTGATATGCAGACTGTTGAAAAGCCTGTACGGCTTGAAACAAGCACCAAATGTATGGAATCGGACGCTGCATGCCAAGCTAGTGACGATGAGTTTTGAGCGCCTTGATTCGGACTTTGGACTGTATGCTCTGAAGGAAGATGCCAAAATTAACATGCTGTTGACGGTATATGTTGATGACCTACTGCTGATGGGACCTCCCAAGTTGTGCGCGAAGGTTGCTACCTCGCTGAAGGAGTCGTTTGAGCTGACTACCATGGGAAAGAGTGAAGTACCTACTTGGTGTGGAGATCCTGATAGACCGGCCGCGCCGACAGATCATCTATTCGCAGCAGCAGTATGTGTCAAATGTGCTGAAGGCTTTCACATGTCAACATGCAGTGGGTGGGTGACACCAGAAGCTACGTCACCATCCAAGGCTGTGCTGCCTACAACAACGGAATATCTACCCTACCGAGAGCTGGTGGGCTCGTTGCAGTACTTGGTGAGTGCTTCGAGACCAGATATTGCACATGCAACTTGCCATTTGGGCAAGTTCCTGGCCATCTATGATCACACCCACTTCGCTACCTGCAAGCAACGAATGACTATGGATTATTTGTGGATGTAAAAAAGGAGATCAGTTGAAATGATGACCTACTCTGATGCTGATTATGCGAATGATCCAGCGGATCGACGCAGCATTACCGGCTACGTTACCATGATGGACGGAAATGTGATTTCGTACGCCTCGAGGAAGCAAGAGATAAATACTACGAGTACCTGCGAGGCGGAATACGTGGCCATGTCCAAAGCTGCGAAGGACATCCTGTGACTACAGGGCTTGTGTGATGAGTTGGCCTGGTTGCATCCAGTGCCATTGCTGCTTGGTGACAACGAGGGTGCCATCGCGTTGAGTGCAAAACCAGGCAAGCACTCCAAGACCAAGCATATCGAGAATAAGTATCACATGGTGAGGCGAAATGTTGAGCTGAAGCGGATAACTACGAAGCATGTCGGCACGGAGATGATGGTGGCCGATATTATGACGAAGGCGCTAGGAGCAGTAAAGTTTGCGCGTTTTCGGAAAGCTATCAAAGCTTCCTGTTATGACTGCTGACGGCGAGACTACAGCGGACACTACTGAAGTTGAAGCTACGACGACGGTGGCAGAGCCTGCACCGACGTTGGATCATGCGTGATGATACCGATATTGTAAAAGGAAATGTACCTTGCTGGGCCAAGCAAGTTGCACTTGACTTGTGTGGTTGCACCACAACATGTACCGTCATGGAGGGGTGCTGTTCGAGGGGAGTGCAGTTGCTACTGCGGGGAACACGTGACTTCTTGATGCATGTGTGATCACATCAACAACGCTGTTGATCGCCGTGTTCAAGTGGGAGTGTGAGACAGTGGATCATATCCGGCCCTGCGAGTGACCAAGCTACCAGAACTAAGCAGGACCGACAGTGCACATTGCAGAAGCGATCATTCGCCCGTCGTTGCCATACGCGGCTTTCATGTTTCCTGTTAAAGCCCAGCAGCGTGTGAACGACGGTGATGTTGGCGACTGTATGAGGACGGTGAATCAATGGTTGGGAGCACGACGAACGTGCTTCCCGACAAAAGCACAGATGCAGCTTACATAGAGTAGTATAGACTTGCTAGTACTAATACACTGAACTGCTGGTGCTTGGTGCATCCGGCACGAGGTCTGCACGACGAGTGTGCAGCGCACACTCACTTGACAACTTGCCTCCCGAGGAGCAAGTGCAGACCCGCCTGCCGCCGGATCACCATAGCCACCTGTCGTGGATTCTGCCTCGGTATTTACTGTGCATACGCATTTTCCTATAATCCTCTAGCATGACTGCAACACGCAGTAGCTCGAGGACCGTTGCCAACGTGACGCAGGCAACGCCACAGACAACGAGATCTATCTACGTGCAGATCTTGGCGCCCTCCACGTTGCCCCGTTCGGTGGCCTTCTTGGGCTTGGCCTTCTGCGCTCCGTGCTAAGCGGGTCGGCGGCTGTGACCTGTCGAATACCCGATAACATATCATTGTTGCGACAAATAATAAAAGACGAAGTCATCTTCCGAAGGGTATACATCTTCTTTCCCGCGCGAACGATCCCCAAACTGGTAGAAAAGTTCGCAAACCGATTTTGAGAGGGTCTGGATATACTCCCAATTTCAGTTTTTTTAAATGTCTTAAAGGTTATCCGTTATTTGAGGTATATTCCACCCTGTTACGTAAGCAGTCATATCGTTTTAAGGAGGGTACTAGTTATAGGTAGAATCAGACGTCGGTGCGATCCTGGTAGGACTCTGGATATAAAATCCATAGAATTAGAGTTACTATCGAAAAACGGTTCCCGTCAAATACCGACTTCATTTTAAGCAGGCTTCGCCTGAATGATAGTGAAGGTCGATGACTTCTGAATGCGT
>JAAVTI010001129.1:0-10243 GCA_011947335.1 Phytophthora constricta | reverse complement strand
TCACCTAGTTGACGATCTCTTCTTCAGCATCCTTACTGAGAATTGTGCCTGTACCTACCTGACGCTCGCGCGTTCGTAGCTTGCCCTTGCTTGTTGTGCACGCCTCCTCTAGCTTGTCCACCTTTTTCCCATTTACTGATCAGCTTCCGACGGCTTTCGTATGCTACAAGGTGTAGGTTAGACCAAAACCCCTTGATTGTATCCTTTGGTTTACCAGTACTGCGATGACGCTTTGCTACATTTAGGTTAAGCTGGTTGGTGAACGAGTCTCTCGTTCCTGTGCTTTCCTTTCGACCGCCGCCTTCGCGAAGACATAGGCGACCTACAGGCTTATGCTTCGCCTGCCGTGGCTCTGGTGCTGTTGCGTGGGCTCTGGTTTCGTCTTCGGCCATCGCGATCTGATTCTTAAATGACCAGGCTGTGCAGCACGCCTCAAAATCGAATGCGTTCAACGTCGCCACCAACTTAGGGACTGATTCGCATCGTGCTGATTGGTTAAACCCTGTGTCGCCTATAAGACCCGGTGCCTGGATGCCAACTTGAACGTATCTGTCGGTGAAAAATCTCAGACGGGACAATCATTACTAGGGACTACTTTAGGCCGTGCTCGCGCCAACCATAATTACTCCTTAATACCATTTTGCAGCACAAATTTTGCGGGGCCCGTCATTGCATCGGCTAGAGCAAAGTGAAGTTTGCCATTGCAGTGTTCGCGGCACCATTACAAGCAACTATCATTAGTAATTTTTGCTGATCCTCAGATCACTGACCTCAATCGTTTAGAGATCATGTTGGCGGACCTGTTCGAGGTGCTGATGATCATAGTGTGCGCCAAGGTGTTACAACAGCGACGTTATGGAGAACCGTTGAGCACCAGAAAGTTATCAGACTACTGGGCCTCAAAACATCCGACGGACAGCGCTTCTTCGACGCTATCCACGAATCTCCAAACGCCAAGCTTTCCGATCGATGTTGGAGCGTTTGACTGTCTGTTTGAGGCTTGTGCACCGTTCATTCGCGCTACGGTGCACGACCAGCGTGAAGTTCTGGCAATAGCCCTGAACTGGGCACTGCTGCCACTTGCCGAGCGCAAGAGGTGACATTCAATCTGTCGTATTCAACCTTCCATAAATACCGCACGAGGTGTAGCGGGGCTACACAGGATAGTGTACCCGGGGTACACTAATACACGCAAAACCAGTGTGTGTGGGACACACACTAGCGACCAACATTACGAGCCGTCAATGTAACTATCATTGACGGGCGCTCAGCGCACAGCTATTGGTTGAAAGGGCCACATTTCAACCAATCATGTGCATGCATTTCATGCATGCGTGAGAGCCAACCATGCTCTCACCCTTGCAATTAGATATCGTCTTAAAGGGGTTTAGCGTAAAGATAAGGCCAGCCCGCCACGCGGCGGGCTGCCATTCAATTCAGTTTTCTATTTTGATCTAAAGTGTTAAGTATTTGCTTTAGAAATACGCGGGCTCGCGTATTTCTATCTTACAAACTTTAAGTCTACGCTTCCTCAATACGCGCATACTGTGTATGCTAAGAAACAGAGCGTAGCTCTCGCCCTGTTTCACCTGGTAGCACTTTGTAGTCCGTTCAACGCCTACAGAGAATAGCCAAATGGAATTTGGCTATGGAGACGAAAACCCTTCGTCAGGCGGTGCTCCGTCTGACGGAGCTCCGAACATCCACTCTCGTATTACGAGAGAGGATTGCCCCCACCTGAGTGATCAGCAGTGGGAGGCGTTGCTACGACTCTCGCGAGTCGTAGGCGAGTCCACTGTGGCAGCAATGCTTCGCTCATTGCCGCCAAGTGAACACCATGTAGTCGTGGTCGACTACATGGAGGAGCAACAGCAGAAAGAGACTTCTGCTGTTCCACGTTTTGAGTCACTGAAGGTGTCAATGACTCCGTTCTTCGGTGGCTCGAACGAGCCACTATTGCGCTGGCTCGTAGAGCTCGAGACAGCGATCGCTGCCCGACGGATCCGGGATCCGTCGCTACAAGTCGCTTACGCGATGTCGTGTCTAGCAGGACGTGCTAGACACTGGGCGTATGGCAGACGCCTTACGAACGGTACGTGCTGGAGCACGTACGAAGAGTTCAAGGAAGAGCTCAAACTCGCGTTTGAGCCTCCCGAGTCGGAGTTCAGGTCGAGGGCGGAGTTCCTCGACCTGAAGCAAGGCAAGCGCGACGTACTTGCGTACGCGCAGCAGGCTCGATACTTGGTGTCAAGTATCGTGAACCACCCCATTGATGAGGCGACACAAGTTGTCACCTTCATGAAGGGACTTAGAGATGGGCCTGTGAAGACCTATCTCTTCCGAGAGTACCCGAGTACTCTCGAGCAAGCCATCCGACTTGCATCGCAGGAAGAGTTTAGCTTGAATCAAGCTAAACTTCACGCGGACACGCCAGGGGCGCCGCGTCCGCGACCGAGGCCCATGGGCGGTCCAGAACCCATGGACCTATCAAGTGCGTCTGCTGGCAGGCAGCAGACGGATCCGCGTAGAAGAACGCAGCGGTGTTTCCAGTGTGGAAATACCGGCCACTACGCGAGTGTGTAGCAGGCCCAAGGCCTGCTACTCGCGGTACGTCGTATCGTGCCAACGGTGATCGTTGGCGCGGACGACCAAAACGGCGGGAGCCAGTAGGGGCGGGGCGCCCTACTGGTGTAGTCACACATGCCGATGTCGGACATGTGATGACTACAGCCCCCTGCGGTGGCAAGCACCGCAGTGAAAGGAAGGATGGTCGAGCTGGGCTGATCATCCTGGAGGTTGCGGTGCATGGGAGATCCATGCACGCGCTGGTCGATTCAGGTGCGTCGAACAACTTTGTTCGACTGCAAAGTCTGAATGCGATGTGCCCCGAGGAGAAAGAGACTCCTCGGAGCGAGTTGGTGGTGCGCCTGGCGACAGGCGCAACCGTGAAGACACGAAAGCGAACTGTATCTGTTCGCTTTGACTGTGAAGGTCGGACCTTCACCGAAGACCTTATCGTCTTAGACTTAGACGATAAGTTCGACATGATATTGGGCATGCCGTGGCTAAAACGCCATGCCCCAGTGATAGACTGGAAGGCCCAGTCTATAATCTCATTCGGCGCCGAGGACGTTAACGTCCTCGGATCAGCGGACAACGTGACAGTGAGCGATGGCCCTGTCAACGTTGCGCGCGCACCTCGCGGTGCGTGCGTTGGGAGCGAGGGCAACCTCGCTCATCCAGCCAAGAGAGCGTGGCGACCGCCAAGGCCGCCGCGTACCAGAAGATGGAAGACCTCCGGGAGGCTTCCTCGTCCGTGCCAGGGCACGGGCGAAATCGCAACTGAAGGGTGCACTCCGGGAGCGCACCCACGTCCAAACCGGGTTTGGACCGAACCCTTCGCAGGCCGGGCCTGCGAAGGCAACAACCAAGATACCGTCTCGGGCCGGGCCCGAGGCGACTGTTCAAGAGAAGATCTCCCCTCAGCCGGGCTTGAGGGGCCAAGATTCAAGGAGAACCCTCGACGGGCCGGGCCCGTCGAGACACAAGATATGGGTCGTTGTCAGACCGGGTCTGACAAGGGTCGCGGTATGAGGAGCCCGAAGAGCTCCTCACAACTGAAAGGAACCGAGACCGGACAGGGGGTCGCTCCTCCATGTCCCAAGAACGCCCTGCACCGAAGCGTGCAGGTGACGAGCCTCCATCGCCTGCGACGGGCGATGTCGAGTACGAGAGAGTGAATGCGCTGACGCAAACACTCTCTGGGGTCCAATGTCACGAGTTGACATTGGAGTGTCCTCCGAGCACTGCCTCGGAGTTGACAGCGCTGGAAGTGCAGAGCTGGAAAGGCTTTGCACGGGATCTACGCGCCGGGCGCGTAGAGCAAGTATGCATCCTCACCGCCCGTGAGGATGTCGTGATCACAGAGGATCTCGAGGACCTGCGGCAGGTTCTCGTGCGGCACCCTGATTGCGACACGAGCCTCAGTGCCAAATCGAAAAAGGATCGATTTGCAGAGCAGAGCTGGGACTCGCTTAAGTCGAGTCCCTATTACGACGTTCTTCGGGAATACGCCGACGTATTCCCGGACGAAGTTCCTGCGGAGCTTCCGCAGGATAAAGGAATTCAGCACGAGATCGATCTCGTGCCAGGCACGAAGTACTGTGTCACGCGACAGTGGCCACTGCCGCGTGAACAAGTAAAGGCCATCGACGAGTTCTTCGAAGCTCGTCGTCGTGCGGGCCAAGTGCGGGAATCCAAATCCCCGCACAGTGCCCCAACGTTCTGTGTCAAGAAGGCACAGGGCGGATGGCGCATCGTTCATGCGTTTAACAAGATGAACGATGCGACGATACCGGCGCAGACGCCGATACTGAGGAAGGACGTCATCATCGATTCGATGAGCAAGAGCACCGTGTTCAGTGCTCTTGACCTAAGAGATGGTTTCTACCAAATCTTAATGCGTGAGAGTGATATCCCTCTCATGGCGGTAAGCACCCCAAGCGGCATGGTTTGGGAGTGGCTAGTGATGCCACAGGGGCTTAAGAATGCCCCTGCAACGTTTAATAGATGCGTAACGCATCTATTACGGTCGGTGCGAGACTTCGCACCGACGTACTTCGACGACGTTTTCGTCCACAGCCGGGCTGTGGGCGAGAAGACAGACACCGAGATGCACAAGGAGCATCTCCGACAACTGCTTGCGCTGATGCGCAAGCACAAGTTATATGCAAATCTTAAGAAGTGCATATTCGGTGCGTCCGAGATTCCAGTTCTCGGATGCCTTGTCGGCAAGGACGGTGTCCGCCCTGATCCCGAAAAGATCAGGGTGATCAACGAGTGGCCTGCGCCCTCGAATGCTAAGGAACTGCGGCAGTTCCTTGGGTTGGCTACGTACTTGTGCAAGTACGTACACGATTACGCTGGGCGTATTCGACCACTGTCGCGCCTCCTCAAGAAGGACGCGGAGTGGAGATGGTCTGCTGAATGTCAGCAGGCCTTCAATTCGGTCAAGCAGGGCCTGACCGAGGCGCCGATCTTAGCCGTCGCCGACCAAGATCGTCCGTTCCACGTTGTGTGTGACGCATCCGACTTTGCAATCGGATGCGCTCTGATGCAGTACGATCACGAAGGACGTGATCGTGTGATCTGCTATCAGTCTCGTCAGCTTAAGCAAGCTGAGCGCAACTACCCAGTACATGACAAGGAGCTCCTTGCCATGAAGTATGCGTTAGCCAAGTTCCGTGTCTGTCTCCTTGGAGATAGACCCTTCGTGATCTACACCGATCACGCTTCTTTACGGACGGCCGTAAAGTCACCACATCTCTCTCAAAGAATGGCACGGTGGCTGTCATTCTTCGCTGAATACAACTTCCAGGTTGAGTACAAACCTGGAAGGTTGAATGTGGTAGCCGACGCACTGTCGCGTCGGCCGGATTACAACTACAAGGTAGTTGACGTCAATGCCATTGGCATTGAACGCAGCAGTGTGCCCACATCGTCGCTGCTCGACGATGTGCGCAAGGCGTACTCGCTTGATGCGGACGCCAAGCGATTGCTGACCTATGTGGAGGCACCTTCCGACAGCGCGCATCGCGCGCTGCCTCCACATCTGAGATCCCGTGTGCACAGGTATAGTGCACACGACGGCTTGCTGCTATACAGTGCAGCTGACGACGATGTCGCTCGCATCGTCGTCCCTGATGATGATCTGCGCCTGCGGATCATATTCGAGTATCACGATGCCCCATCGGCTGGGCATCCGGGTCGAGAGAAGACGTACCTTCTTCTCTCGCGTGACTTCTACTGGCCTCGCCAGTACAAGTGGATCCGCAAGTACGTCCGTGCTTGCGAGGCGTGCCAAAGAGTGAAGCCGACGCCGGCTTCACAAGCACCGCTACAGTCTCTCCCGATTCCGGCAGAGTGTTGGGAGTCCATCAGTATGGACCTCATATTCGGGTTACCGCCCGACGCCAAGCGTGTGACTGGAGTGGTCGTCTTTGTCGACCGCTTCAGCAAGATGGTTCATCTTGCTGCGGTGCCTGCCAAGTCACGTCCAAACAGACGGCACGTCTGTTTGTGGAGCTCATCTTCCGCTCTCACGGTATGCCCCGTGAGATAGTGTCCGACCGTGATCCAAGGTTCACGGCCGCGTTCTGGAAGGAGGTCTTCGGCCTCCTTGGTACTCGGCTGTCGATGTCGACAGCCGACCACCCACAGACGGATGGTCAGACCGAGCGCGTGAATCGCGTGCTCGGTGACATCCTCAAGAGCTACGCCCACTCGTTCACCGAGTGAGCGACTGTTTGCCGATGACAGAGTTTGCCATCAACAACTCAGTGCATGCCTCTACGGGGCATACACCGTTCTACGTGAATGATGCGGCATCCACGAGTACCTGCCATGCTTGGCGGGGTGACGGCTCCTGTCGACCGACAGAAGATGGACGCTGACAAGAAGTCACGCAACAACATTAGTGAGTTCAAAACGAATTCATTAGTTTTACTGTCTACGCAAAACTTGGCTAGACATGCAGTCTCGGACTTTGGAGCAAGCAAGCTTGCTCCACGCTTCATCGGCCCCTTTCGTGTCTTGCATCGCCAAGGCACAGCCTACACGCTGGACATACCAACCAGCAGGAGACTGCATCCGACGTTCTATGTCGGGCGACTGAAGGCGTATCATGAGCATGATACGCCCGCGCGCTCATCCAACATGGGCACGAAGCAGCGTGATGGTCGAGCTACGACTCGTCACCTTCGTCGCGCTCGCGCGCAGAGCGCGAGCGACGCATGCGAACGCTCTCAACGAGCTTCGCAAACTTCCTCTCGACGTCCTCGACTAGAGACAGCGCGTCACCCGCTGTCTTGCGAGAAGCGGACACTCGCGACGAGAGGTTCGAGATCAGCTGACTTTGCTCAGCGTTCGTCTTCCAAGCCTCACGGCGGAAGGCGGCATAGTCAGCCGCCAGTTGCTGGAAGGTCTGATCAGCCTCAAGCGGCTGATCAAAGCGACGAGGTCCCCCTCCGCCGGCACCTTTGCGGGCTGCCGACGGCTCAATTCGCTGGATTGTCGAGCGAATTGTAGCTCACCAGGAGCCACGCACTGACCAAGGTCAGCGTCGTTTTCGATGTAGTTGGAGAGGATACCCTTCCCAACATGACTCGTGGGAACCGCGGAATATCCTCGCGAGGGATATTCCGGAAATGGTGATGGCGTACGAAGACCGCCACCAACTCCGCCCGAGCCGAGACTAGGTCTCGGCTGGACAGTGTACCACCCCACGCCCCCGGGGACTGGTAGACGCGTAACGGGATCAGGCGGGGTGCTCTCTTCCCGGCATCCGGGAAGACAGTAAAGCGCCAGTCTCGGACTTCACTGGGTACTCGTATCGTCGAGTACCCATCGACTTCGTTCTCACGCAGTCTGTCCGCATTGGGTGGACAGACTGGACACCGTTCTCCACGGGGAACGGCACAAGGTATACCAGCGCTTGCACTAAGTTCGTGCAAGCGGGTAGCCTTGCCAGCGCTATTATGTTTATAATAGCGCTCACGCATGCTTTCGAGACGCTTTCGGAAAGCAGCAGCATCACTGTTCCAGTTCATAACGAACTGGTTCCAGCCCTGAGTCAGTGCGACTGTCTCAGAGACCTTGCTCTTAGCGCTATGGCGTGCGCCCTTAAAATAGCGAAGAGCAAGGTACAGCGTCGCATAGTAGTTGCGACGCTCATCGGAGCCGGCTGCGAAGCCGAGCGCCTCTACGATATCATCATCTTTGATGGTATCGACTTGGAAGAGAGCACAAGGTGTGCCCTGGCCGCCTTCGTCGGACCATCGGAGGCGATGAATGCGCTCCGATGATAACTTCCACGGCTCAGCTCCCTGAGACTGAGCCGCACTGCGCCCAACAGGCAAGGATGCCTGGGCGGAAGGAGAAACACCCGCGGATGGAGTTTCCGCGGGTCCACTGCTCTCAGACCGGGCACGCTTAGCGTGCACGACCTCGCCATCTTCTGGCGAGTCCTCACGTTGACGACGAGAGCCCGGCGACGGACTCTCGCGAAGAGGCTTGCTCGCAGCAGGCTTGTCCCTCACGGGCGAAGAGTGCTCCTCATCGTCCGCCAAAGAATCACTGTCGTAATCGACAGTGAGACCAGGGTCTTCCTCGTCACCATCACGTCCAGGGGACGTGCTGCGCGCAGCCTTCGCAGGCTGCGCAACAGTCGATTCACCCGCCTCGAAGGGACGGGTTGCCTTGGCGACGATAGCGCCGACTTGCTTAGCGCTCTCGCGCTCACGAGAGCTCTCTCTCCAATTGTAGTGCGTGATAATCACGCACTGACAGTGTCTTGCCACCCGATGGGGAATCCCACCGGATGCGGAGGTCTTGGGACTTTCGGGAGCCTTGGGGCTCCCGGGGACTCGGGACTTGACGCGCTCATTGCGAAATGAGCGTGAGTGTCTTTTCCGTTAAACGAAGAAGACGGAAAGTGACCACAGAAGAGATCGTGGTCACCGTTACCTCCCGAATGCGATACTCGCACTTTGAGAGGGTGGTGGTGTAGCGGGGCTACACAGGATAGTGTACCCGGGGTACACTAATACACGCAAACCCACTAGTGTGTGTGGGACACACACTAGCGACCAACATTACGAGCCGTCAATGTAACTATCATTGACGGGCGCTCAGGCGCACAGCTATTGGTTGAAAGGGCCACATTTCAACCAATCATGTGCATGCATTTCATGCATGCGTGAGAGCCAACCATGCTCTCACCCTTGCAATTAGATATCGTCTTAAGAGGGTTTAGCGTAAAGATAAGGCCAGCCCGCCACGCGGCGGGCTGCCATTCAATTCAGTTTTCTATTTTGATCTAAAGTGTTAAGTATTTGCTTTAGAAATACGCGAGCTCGCGTATTTCTATCTTACATACAAACTTTAAGTCTACGCTTCCTCAATACGCGCATACTGTGTATGCTAAGAAACAGAGCGTAGCTCTCGCCCTGTTTCACGAGGGGTGTGCGTGCTATCGTCCGAGCACTTCATGGAACGCTGGCTATACCTTTAGTGTGCCTGCAGAATTTATCGCGAAGCACCCGCACTTTGACCAGGCACTGGGTGCAATCGACGGCACTCATTTTCGGATCGTTGTTTCTCAAAAAGATGTCCCCTGTTTCCGAAACCACAAAGGTTTTGTTAGCACAAATGTGCTCATCTTTTGTGACTGGAACATGCACGTGTGCTTCGCGTACGTGGGTGCGGATGGAAGTGCTCACGACGCTACCGTCTTGCGTTGGAGTGGGCTGCTCAATCAAATTCCAGAAAATTTCTACGTGCTAGGAGATGCTGGCTATGGATTAAGTGATTTAATCATCACTCCTTATCGAGGAGTCCGGTACCATTTGAAGGAATGGGCACGACAGAAGTCTGGACGGCCACAAAACCCGAGGAGCTATTCAACCTTCGACATGCAAAGGCACGAAATGTGGTTGAACATACAATTGGAATTCTCAAGCGTCGATTTAAGGTTTTACGCACGTGTGTGGACTACGAGATGCACACTATCAAGGCTGTCATTTTTGCTTGTGTGGCAGTCCACAATTTCATTCGTGCTTATGATGCAAGTGACACAACGAATGATTTAACACGTCGACGACGTCAAGCACAACTTGACCTAGCGGCAAATCTGAGCGACAACGCCTTTGCGTTTGATTTTGATGGAGGAAATGAATGGCGGGACTGGATGTCAAAGGCGATGTGGAATGAGTATCGAGCGTTTTGCACTCAACGTGAGCACGAAGACCAAGCTGATGCTGATGAGCTGAGTGATGCGGAAATTCCAGAAAGCAGCCTTGACAGCGATTCATCCTACGATTCAGATCAATGATGCAGCGCATGTTTTCGGTATTCGTCTGAGCATGCAGACGCATTTGCTACTCCAAAATTCATGCGAGCAAGTGAGGTTAAGAAAATCAGTACTGCATTATTCTTCGAGTGACCTACCATACAAACCATGCACAACCGCTTGATGGCGCGTAAAAAATTAAGGAAAAGTTGTGGCGTAAGAGTGTTGAGTTGCACCTGAGGCGCAAGCCTCAAGTCCTCTTCTTCGTCATCATCCACGAGGTTATCTTGCTGCTCCTCATCTTGAGGTAGAATCCAGCCGCCAGCTTCGCGCTCGCAGTCTTAACCTTCAAAATACGCCTGCGCCATCGCCAAAATCTTCCAGCCATTGCGCTCC
>JAAVTI010001128.1:0-124626 GCA_011947335.1 Phytophthora constricta | reverse complement strand
ATGAAATACGTGGCTCACCCCAGGAACACCGCCCCTGGTCCCCACGTAATTTGGACTTGAGAGCGGAGCCCCAACGACGACTAGTCCTTAGCCGGCGACGCCTCCTACTGCTTGCAATTAACCCCGGTGTCCTGCGTGTTCTTAACGTCAGGCACACTTATCCAGGGAAACAGACTCTGATTGAATATAGACTTATGCTATCTGGTGGTGGGTACACAACACTTCGCTGAATTTGACTTGGTTTCAGTATGGGGTCCAACGCAGAGGCTCAGCAACCTTGCGTGTCCTTGGATTTCGTGTTCGCCGGGGTTCGGCGACCTTGCGTCTCTTCGGATGTCATGCCTCCTTAGGCAAATCATGAAAAGATTCCGGCGACCCTTCCCAGGGACCATGTTCCTGGTAGTTGACGTCCTTGGTACAGTAGAATTGTCACATATGACCTGAAACACTCGACTTGAAACATTCGACCTGGTACAGTTGACTTTGGTATCTTGGACAATACTCTGGTAGTTGATGCTTCAGGGAAGGCGACTCCTCACGAGCCATCACTTTCGTTTCCTTCCTGATTCATGGGTACACACCCACTAAATCTGTGGCTCCACCAATCACAAGCCGAGAATGTCCGCCCAGTTGGGACAGGCAAAAATCCCAAATCACTTCGTGTCATTTCCATATGTTGGAGGTCTAACATAGTTTTATAGAGACATTTGTAGGTGTCTCCGTAAGTTCGAAATTGGTGTATGTGAAATACGGGCGAAAGTGGAAGGTCGAGCAGAGCATTGGTGTGTCAGATCCAACATATTGAGTCCAATGCTGGTTCGTAAACTTGACAATGTAGGAGGTAACATGAAATTTGGCATTTTACAGTTACTACTCAGTCTCTGCACAGAACTTTCCCACCCCCAAAAAGACGTAAAAGTCAAACCAATCAGAACAACGTTCAATTGCGTGCTATCGATCACTACGAGGAGCGAACCGAGAAGAAACGGTGCTAGACAGGCACTGATTCTGCAATATCCAGCGTCATCACTGCTAGCGTCCCCAAAGCAGCCTCCGATCCGTAGCTCTCTCTTCGCCTTCATACATCGCAATTTCTCCGCCGTCGCCGCGCATCTATCGTCATCCACGCTGTTATCCCTTCGCTCGTGTCGTCGCAGCGGCACTGTCGCATGCGCATTAAGCCTAACCGGCCATCAAGCACGAGGTTGAGCCGTGATGCGATGGCCGCTCCACTTTGTGCCAAATTTGGAAGCATGAGAGCCTCAACCTCGTCAAACTTGGCTTTGGGAACTGCTAGTAGCTGCTCGTACGACTTTAGCTAAATATGTTGGCCCTGTCAACATATTCGAGACACTGCCAAAATTTGAAAAATGAGTACAACCGTTTTGTTGGTAGGACCAATATATGGGACTTGAAGGGTTAAGAGATTAGCTCGTCGCTAACGACAAGAACGACATCGACATGAATCGCGCTCGTGAACCTGTACGTCCTTCAATCCGTCTTCCTCTACCAATGTATCTACCACATAATGCGTCTATATCAGATGATGAAGATGGCCAAGATACAAAACTCGAGGATTTGAGTGACGATGGTGAATTTCACTGTTTTTGGAGCAACCACCGGTATATTGCTATACAGAGAGAAAGTACCACCCATGTCGGGTTAGAGACACTTTGGTGTGTTCCAGTCGATACCGGTAATTCCGACAGGAGAATAGATGATGCTCAATGCATATACTTAGCATATTATGTAGAGATGTAGTACACGTAACTTCATCAATTAAACTTCTTAAACCAATCGAATGTTACACCTAAGCTTGTTGTTTGCTTCTTGTGATCAAATATGTACTTTCAAGCATAAAATACATCAAACTAAAAGGGTCAGAACGGGAGTTGCAACTGATAGGGAATAAAATCTTGGATTCAAAATACAGATACTTCAGCTGAAGCGATTGGGTTCCCGGCTTACCTCATCAGAAATGTTTGTATACCATTTTGTTTGCTTCGAGACGCACAAAGCCACCCACACAATTTTTCAGTTGCAGTATGTTCTAGTGCAGCGTCTCTGATAGCACGACGCCTCAACGGGATCGTAGAAAAGGATCCGGACAGGAAAGCTACGCATCTGGCCGTGTTTCTTATAGCACGACACCTCAACTGGATCGAAAAACGGGCCCGACAGGAAAGCTACGCGTATGCCCGAGCAATAGCGCTTATAGGCAAAACCCGAGTCAAGCCAATACGGAGCGACTATGACTTCTGCGACACTGCCCAGGGAGGGAGAGAAAGGCAACGGTTGGAAGGTTTAGTACTGCAACTGCTACAAGTCTGACATTGTGATATGAGCAATAATACCTGTTGGGGGTAGTCGTATCTCAACACCGAGGAAGGTCCTCCAAAATGGTATTGAAACCTTGCATACACGAAGACTTAAGCTGAAGCCGTGGCATGCGTTTTGTGAAGAGGACGTAGATCGTTTGAAAGATCACTGTTCTGCATGAATACTGGAGAACGGTTTTCCATACGCTCATCGATGACGGCACCAGTACGTTATGGAGCCCAAGCTGACATGGAAGACTGTCCATGCCCGCTATCACGAAGACATAGAGCGAGCTGACCCCAATGCAACGATTTTAAGTTACTCTCGGTTCCAGGATGTCCGTTTTTGCTATTCCGGTTTGCGATTGTTTTGTACAGCGGAATATGTGTGTGATTGCTGCGTGCGGCTCAAAATATGCTTCAACAACCCGACATTTCGGATGAAAATATAGAAAGGAGGTTTTGCTGGAGAAAAGCACGCACCTTAGTGAGGCCCATAGCCCAGCGCCAGTTCGTGTCTCCTTTTATCAAGGGCTACAGAGCTCTTCATGCACCCGAGGAAAAGTTCCGAATGAAATTATTTCTGATTTAATTAATGGCATTTTCGATGGTGACATTGATTCTGATGGCGATGCAAGCAAATAGAACGGCGAGCGACACTGTCAAAGGAAATCCAGGCTGATGATTTCGGGAGTGGTATCTCGATGCCGCACTATGGTCACTCCCGCCCTTCTGCATACTACTACAACCGTAACTTAATGATTTAGAACTTTGTTTTGCAAAGATATCTAGTGGAGTCAACAAAGTTTATTTTACGATAAGCGCACTCAAGGAAATGATACCGACGCACTTTGTAGTCTTTGCGTCATGTACCATCGTTCCTCAATTCTGAAAAATGCAAGCCGAGATGTACCCTAGCCAAAATAAGCTTCAGCGTGCTTGACAACTGTGTGGGACAGAACAAATCAAAGCGGTACTGATGTTTTTGCAATGCTCCCATACAAACGACCAATTTGGCATCGCGACAGATGATTACACACCCTATCACATACTATAAACAAGTATAGCGTCTGCAGACTAAGAAATCGCGGTTGCTAGGGCGTATAGTCATATCTGGGCAATAACACGAACCGCATATCTAAACAATATTCTCTAGTTATAACAAGTGCCAGAGTTACTACCATCGACGTGGGTGCGTGATTTCATGTGGCGCGGAGTGTATCTGTCAAACTATGGTATTTTTATCTTGTTGATGTTCGTTTTCTTTCGAAGAAGTCGCTTCAGCATTTCAGTTGCTCTCGATGTGGTTTGTAGTCGTGTATTAGAACAAGTATTTTTTTTAGGTAGTGTACCCACACAGCAGAACAGGTCTGACAACAGGCGATCAACGCAGAGACGCCGCATCTGCTGTGGTTGTGGCTGCGACACGAGCGCTGCACCAAGCGCTCCGGCAGCACCGTGCTGGAAATATGCATGTCACCATGCGGTCAGAAATTTGTCTAAGCATCAAGAGGAGGACAACCGCGGCACTGCCGAGACCGACAGGATCGACGATAAATTCCTCCACGAGCATGCTGAAGCTCTCGCTCTAATCGGCTCGCAGCGTAGGCAGCCCACCGGCGGTGCGTCCCGGCTGAGCAGCACCAGACGCAGCAGGCGACGGCAGCAGTGCTGGAGGTATAACGAACACGATCAAGATCCAGTGGAAACGATACACCGGCATCGGCGGTGTGTCGGGAAGTGCTTCAAATGTTGGTTGGAAAATGAGAAGTGAGATTGACCAGAGCTCTTACGGTTTTGGTGCTTGGCTACTTGGTCTTGGGATTCAACTAACACTTCCTCAAACTTATCGTTTTCGTATCACAACTGGCATCCTAAACTACCAATGAAATATTCCTAAAATGAAGCGTAGCTTGAGGTTGATCGATCCTTGAACCGATCGTAATGGAAACAGCCAGTGGCGAACTAGTTTCTTTCACATCAGTAGGGGCTTTGGGCTAATGAGATCGCATGGACCCCATGCATCTTAATACGCTCTAGAAAGCGTTAACGCTTTGCCCAACGGAATTGTCACACTCTTGACGAATAGAAATGCATCTTTACACGCTACTGTCTTACCTCAGACTAGATGCATATGCGTTCTATTCGAGAGCTGTAAAAAAATCACATATATCCTCATTTTGAAAATATAGATAAACAGAGCGTATACCCTGAACATGCGCTGTATCAACCGTCTTTACCATCCGTATACCGACACCAAAATATGCTCGCCTTTTCGTGTCCTGCACCAACCATTTATTCCTGATGCCATTTCAGAGTACTGCATGACAGTGGTCATGTGCCACCCCATCTGAAATAGTCTTCCAACAGCATAGCTGATGTTGACGACCAACAGTGGCAGTGACAAGAAGCGGACCAGCTGCAGCCTCGACTTTGAACGCGTTGTAGTCAGCGAGAACAAGCGGAACGTGGCTGAGTGTGGGTTCAACACCCTCGCTAAAACGTACAAGCTTCCTTCAGCATCTATGGTCCGTGACTGGCACAACAACTACAAAAAGCTGGAAGAGATTTTCAAGAACCGTCAACTCTCCGCACACTCAATGCGCAGGATTCTAGGGGCGGGACGTAAAGCTGAGTATCGCAACCTCAAGGAAGGGCTGAACGCCTGCGTAGGCGACAAGAAAGGACTTCGTGTCAAAGATAAGTACACTCTGCTTCAAGCACTGAACATCATCCGGAGTGTGCTTCTTCGGCCGAGCACCAGGACAACACGTTGAAAGATTCGTCTGGTTGGCTGGAGAAGTTCCAGAACAGATTCAGCCTAGTTTCTTGGCGTTAAATGACTACACGCTTACATCCTGCAGATGCAAAGGATTTTTGCCTTGAATTCATCCGGAAAGCTCAAGTCCTTATAGAAGTGCACAAGATTGAGCCGCCCGGGTACTTTGAAACGGAGCCAAACTTGTCAATCACTCGCGTGGCGTTAGATGAAAAAAATATCGCAAGGCAGGTAGCAGCCACAAACGGCTTACAGCCACATTTGATGATACTTTAAACCTCACGTGCTTTTTTGAAACTGAAAAATAAGCCAAAGCTTAGTGAACTGAGAACGACATTTTGGTGGATGTGAACCCGACTCGAATGTGGAACAACAAAATCATTCAGGACGACGCTAAAGCTGATACAGACACTACCCACAACCCCCCCAACGATTTATAAGCTACAGGTACGTGCGACAAGCCGGCATATTTATAGGAATTTGTAAAGACACTGCATATGTCAGAAATTGTCAAGCAAAGGTTAATATTTCTTAGGAGGGGAAATTGTTTGGGTACTGTCTGTATTTGCAGTCAAAGGCAGGCTCAACTTTATCGTCAGCCTGTTCTATACTTATCAACTCGTACGGTGTCACGTCATTCTGTTCAACGAATAACGCCTGCAACGCTACAACATTTTCGTGTTGTTAGTACCACCGAACTTGACGAACCTACATCAACCTCTGGACGTAGCCGTGGACAGAAGTTTTCAGACATTCTACGGAAACAAGTTCGACACTTACATCGGTAAGGCGCTGGTCGACCCCAAGCTCTAAACAAGCGGGGCAATCCTAAAGTCCCGCACTACAAAACAGTGTCATAGTGGATGCTCGAATGGAGCAATGTTCAGCAGCCGTGCGACATAATAAAAAGTTCCGCGTGTGCGGGCTGGTTGCCCACCAGCAGTTTGACTTGGATTCTCTACACCCTTCGCTTCGGGGGCTTCTCGAATCGACCATTGACATCCACGAATGGCACCAGATGTAAAAGCATTTGATTACCGAAGATAATGACCGGAAGAACTTTGCATTTGCTCCTTTTCGTGGTATATTCCAAAATTTCTTAGGCTCAAGCATGTCCAGTTGTCTTCAGTTTAGCATCGCTAGTACTATCACCAACTACGTCACTGTTTTGATAGAATTCATGGCCACGTTAGCGGATTTAGAAGGGCTACTCGACGAAGACAACATCGCTTCAATCAGGGAGGGCACGACAGCCCCAGGCGAGATGGAGTTGTTTGCTGCGTCAGGGCTGCACAGATGCAGTATTGACTTGAAAACGATAAACGATGAATATAAAATGATATCAACATACACGTACAACATACCATAGCCATCAAAAACGATCTGCATCGCTCGACTCTGTTCTCTCCTCGCGCTGGAAGTAGATGACACGCAAGTATATTAATACATTGGACATGGGATTTAGATTGTAGATTTCTTCCGGTTTTTGGTCGTACACTTTAATACAACGCCTAAGCGTTATATTTAAATAGTCAGCCTAGTGGACGGTCTATTGACTGAACGCCTAGACGTCTAGTGCGAGGTAAGACGGTAGATGCAATGCGCTATCCAGCATAATCTTGGTAGCCTAAAATTGTAGTCTGACGTGGCTGGCCGCTGCCTGCTCGTGGGCAATGCCAGCTACGTCACACGGTGTCAATGCGCTGTAGGTGTGCAAATTGGTTTGCAGAACGATACGAAGGTACTTGAAGTGGCGCCGCTTGATAAACTGTTGCTATGCCGTCGTCTCGTGCACATGCGGTCCTATATTCTCAGGATATTGGTTGACGATTTGGTATATCATATACCGCCGTGTGTGTGTGTTCGGGTGTTAACGTTTTGTACTAGGATGGCGGTGTAGCAGCGAGGAGCCGTTACAGCCGAGATGATGGCGTTACAGACGTTGGTACACACCACGGAAGAACGACAGGGATGACGCGTATTCAGCAGACGACGTCGGCCGACGATGAGCAGCAGACAGTGTTGGCAGCCGACGACCAGCAGGCGACTGCGGTGGTCGTCGGTGAACCACAGGCAGTGCTGGAAGTGACGCAGGCTGATGCAGCCCGGCAGCGCACCAGGAAGGTCATTGGTGAGGACGGCACGTGGCGCACGGTGGTGTTGCGCGACGACGCAAGAAAGACTCCGGCACATGCAGAAGACTAACGACGGGACTTCAACGCCGAGCCACTCGGAGATGCCAGACAGTCAACAGAGCAATGGACGGTGACGGCGGCAGTTGCAACCCGCGAGATGATCCAGGAAGGCGGTGACGACGAGCGGGTACCAGCGATGGCACCTACGTTTCAGCTGACGGACAACGAAATCGGTGAGGCCCAACAACACAGTCGATTGGTGCAGAAGCTGACGACAGACGGCACTTACCACGGCATGAAAGTCGAGCGAGCGTATGAACTGGTGGTGATCGACACCAAGGACGGGCGAAGAGTGGAGTTGCCGCCAGTGTTGTGGACGGCAGTATTCAAAGATATGCATGGATCGGTGTGGGCAGGCCATCGACGTAGACACCATACATACGGTCGAGTATCGAGACTATACTGGTGGCCAGGACTACGACGTGCGGTGAATGTATGGGTTCGAGGTTGTCAGATATGTGACAGTCGAAATGCAAGACCAAGGGAGGTCATCCCGCTACTACGGAATATACGAGGTGGAGGTGTTGGCGTCAGGTGGGCACTTGTCGCTGCAGGCCTGTTTCCAGTTGCTGAAGGTGGTCACAGATATGTGGTGGCAGCAGTTGTGTACGTAACGAGGTACGCGGTGGCGACAAGCGTAACGGAGCACACAGCAGAGAATGTGGCGACGTTCATCATGGAGGAGGTGGTGCTGAAGTTCGGCCCCTTCCGAGAGTTGCTGACCAACGGAGCTCCAGAGAGACAGGACGAGTGATTGAAATGTTAGTGACGATGTTGCAGGCGAGACAAGTGAATTCGGTGCCGTACAGGCCCCAGATGACCGGCTTGGTGGATCGATTCAACAGGACCTGGAAGGACTGTGTTGCAACCTTCATGGCAGATGAACGGCAAAATGATTGGCAGTTGTGGGTGAAGTTTGCGGTATATGCATACATCTCGGCACGACATTCGACGGTGCTGTTGTCGCCAAACGAGTTGATGATGGGACGCAGACTTCGCGCTCCCAACGAGTTGGTGCGGCAGACGGAAGTGACGGAAGCCGGCGAGTTGAAGCAGTACCAGGAGAAGTTGATGACAGCGATGTCGAGAAGTCACGCATGTGCAGAACAGGCGAGACAGAAAGAACAGGGGCGCCAAGCTCAATATTAGTTTAGGAACTGTCGGCGGACGCGGACGTTTGCCGTTGGGGATCAAGTTTGGATGTTCTATCCACCCCGTGGGTCCAAGGCCACTAAGTTTGTACACGGTTGGATGGGGCCGATGCGATTAGTTGAGACGGCAGAGTATGCAAATTGGTTGTTGGGGCGTGAGGATAAGACGGGAAGGCCGGAGTTAATTATAGTTCATGCCTCGTTTCTAATTAGTTACCACTACCCGACGCCCTTATTGGAGCAAGTGACGAGGACATTGTGGTGCAGATGAACGATGGAGATCAAAGCACGGTGGGGAACGATGACTCGACGGCAAGAGCTGCTGTACGTACAGCGAAGGCTCTTAGCCATTCCGCAAAGGCAATTGGCGGTACAAAATGACGAGTACGAGCAGATGCAAGCTCGAACAGAACACAAGCCACCGGTGATCAGCTGGTGGAGGTGCGACGACGGAGACGGCGGAACACAGCGGGACAGTATGCCCTTGAGTACGAGCTGCGATACGGGGAGACAGATGGTGGACGGTTGATGGACGACGGCAGAAGTCGAAGTGGGTCACAGTTGGTGAATACGACAGGCTATCTAACGACGGCCGGGTCGTGGAAGACCCTAGGTCAGAGGAAGTCGTGTAATAGGATGGCGGTGCAGCAGCGAGGAGCCGAGGCAGACGGCAGGTGGAGACCGACAGACGCAGCGTCGACGGTCAGATAGACCGTGACGGTGGCAGGTGCACAAGGCGATGGACGGCGTGGTACTGTGTTGCAGTACGACAAATGGAAGGATTGGTGACACGCACGACGAGGATCAAGGTCGGCACGAAGTGAGGCAGGCAGTGAACGGTGAAGATGCTGATGCAGTTGTCAGTTGAGGTTGACAAGCGACGGTTAGGCGAAGAGAGGCTTGGTCGGCGTGATTGATTATTGTGCAAAACGACGAGTGAGGCGCAAGTGTGATAAAAGACGAGCGAGGCGCAGGTGGTGCCTTCAGAAGACGACGGGTGAGACGCAGGCGGCAGCCAGATCATCCCGACTTGACACCGACGGAACAGTTGGCGGAAGGTGTTGACGGTGTTAAACGGTGATGGACGGACGGTGATGGACGGACGGTGTTGGACGGTGTTGAAGTGCGGTTAGTTTGATGGTTCCAGCGTGCAGAGTGCGCGCCAGACTGAGCGCAGGGGTCGCTCCCCAAGTCTGCGTAAGGTTGCGCTGAGGGGTGGTGCAGCGTCATTGTTAGCCCAAGTGATCGAGTAGGCGTTGGCTTAGGACGGCAAAGCAGTCAGCGTACTGTCACGGCATCTCTGTGTGTTAGGATTACTAGCGAGATTAGCGTTGGGGACGGACAGTTGTTGGGCGTTGAAGGAAGGAATCAGTTGTTGACAGAGTAGATAAAAAGTAGGGCTTGCTGCCGGCCAAGCGACACGAACGGCACGAAGTAGACGTTCTACTTCGTCGACCAGCAGGATTTGAAGTTGAACGGACGGTACGGTTGGTGGACCGGCAAAAAGCTGTACAGCACTGCGAGCGACGATTACCCGGCGTGCAGGGGTAAAGTAGACACATAACAGTTTCGTGTCGGAGTTAGCGCTGCGTCCTATATTATAGTTACGCTGAGGACATCTACTGGTTTCGCCGCGGTCATTAGCATTTTTACACCAGCATAGTCACGGCCAACGTGAGTTCATGCGTCCCGTTTACGATGGTTTTCGCGATTGCGATTGGCTGGAAGTGGGACAATTGTTTTACTCTGTATACGGAAGGACCCACTCTTTCAGTATGCGTTTGGCATGTCTTGTGGGACAAATCACGACGACCTTGATAACTTAGGCGATAACGCTTTCTGGAGTGGAGTCCAGCGAATTTGTTGCCTGGCTGTCTTGCCGACGTTTTTATTGATAAAAATCTCGATTTGCCGTGATCTACTAAGCATTTCTGTCCGAACAGAAAATATATGTTTCTTTAATCAACGCGGTCCACTGTGGGGTCCAGAGATTTATCCGCAGTCATCTGCGCAAAATTTCACCCGAGTGTATATCATAGGATTATTTTACTGGAGTGTGACAACGTCAAGAATATGTGAACCTCGCTCATTGCAAACCTTCACTCTCACGATTGTCTCCTAGCCCACAAGCGCGTTGGCTAGTTTGTCAAACTTGGTTTTTGTGAATCTTCAAGGCTCCATATGACGCAGGCCGGTCCATCGACACCGAAAACTCAACTTGAGGTTAGTAGCCGTGTGTACAGTTAAGCTGAAATTCAAATGGTGCGGATTGAGGTGTCCGCAGTGCCTACTCTATCGACCACCTGAAGCTGTAAAAAGACGTACCCGCTGCAAGTTCAGCCATTGTGGAATGCGTTGGCGAAGTCTCCGCATGTTGTTCGCATCACCCCTGCACCGACCGGCAGCCACGACGCGTGAGCCTGCTCAATGGTCATGTCGTCTGGATTCCCTCGTGGACGCTTATGACTGTGGGAAACGAGGACACAAACAAACAATGATCATCTTTATTTTCACGCGATATCACAAAATCAGCTTTAACCCTCCAAACTGGTGTGCTGCATAATGCAGCATAGGCCTTTCTACAACGCTGCATAATGCAGCATAAGAGTGTTTGTATATTGATTGTTGTATTGAACAAAATATCCCCAACCCGAGCCATACAAATTTTAAGATGCCGAAAACCAAGGCAGATCTCTTGTGCGGGAGGATCCGCGGGGTTTGCATGCGGGATGAACATAGACCTGCCACTATTTTTTTAAATATTTCAGTTGGGGGTTATGAAATACTACAGGAAATGCTCACCGACGCCAACTATCCGTTTCATTTCAGAATTCTCCCGCTCCCGATCAAGTCGATCAATGCCGGCCCCACGAGCAAACCTCTTATTCAAGCCCATTATCTATCGTTCAAATCTGTGTGGCGTTAATTGAGGGAGAAAAGATGGACCTCCAAGAAGGCCCCGTCACGCAGTCTAGACGACCGCTATCAATATGTGCGGCCGGGGGGCGACCCTAAGCGAAGAAAGGCCTTGCCTTTTACGTCGGAACTGAGGCTGTGCTCGAGTACTACGTGAACAGTGCGTCTGATAGCAAGATATATGAGACTGCGTGAAACAAAAAGATGCTAGTTAACCATTCGTTGAAGTCCGATTTGCGCACAGCATTAAAAAGAGGGACGTCTCCTCTATCCAATGAGCCCTTAAGCGATTTTTTCATTCAGCAATTCACGAGTAACGCTTGCTCAAAAACAATATCTCGGATTCGCGGATGCAAACTCATTTTTTATTGGGCTATCAAACGGAAAATTTTGCGGCGGATCAATTGCGACTATTTTTAGGCATTAATTCGGCCTCCTTCCATCTCAAAAATCACCTTCAATATGACAGATTTCAAAATTGTGTGTATACACGGATTTGTAGAGATTCTGGATACAAGCTTCATTTTGTATCAGGCTGGCCACCTTTTCTTGCACCAATCAAATTAATGCTTGTATCCACGGTTGCTTCTCCGCTGGACCCCTCGGTCACTCGGAGCCAAGTCCTCGTCTTCACTCCCGAGATCATCACTGGAGCCTGGCTGCCACTCGCTGACACTGCTATTGTCACTGCTGTCGTCACTGCTGTTGTCCCTGTCACGAGCGGGCTTTTCAGGACGGGAGGCACGTTGCGTTCGCTTGGCAAAGCTGCCAAGCTCCTCCATTGCACTCGGCCGATACACCCTCGCCAAATTTAGAGAAAACAAAATACATCCCTCCTGAAAACTTTCGCTTATGTACGATTTTGGATGTGTCATCTTTGCAGCCGTTTATCTCGAAAACGCCAAAATGTTAACTAGCATCATTTTGTTTCACACAGTCTCATATGATAGTTTTGCCGTCGTTGTATTGACTGTTGCGTCTGTGTTGAATGAAGCTATGGCGTTGTTCTCGTCTACGCCGCCATTTTATTTACCCCGCCTGTGCCGACTGTACCGCCGGAGCCGACTCAAGAGCCTCCGGTCCCGAGTGAAGTTGTGAACCCGTCCGCGTCGGCTCAAGAGCCCCCCTCCCCAATTAAGTTGTGGAACTGTCCCCGCCGGCTAAAGCGTCCCCGGTCCCGAGTGAAGTTGTAGAACTGTCCCCGCCCGCTCAAGGTCCCTCGGTCATCAGGAACGCTGTTCAACAGTCCGTACTGGCACACGGGACATCCGTAGTCATGCATTCTGCGACGTCGTTCTCTACTCCAGTGCGCCGAGCGCGTGGAAATGACGAGAGCGTCGACTGGACTGGCGACTCTGCAGATGAAGATGGCATGGAAGATGGTTGGTCGTGCTGCAAATTGCGCTGCATACTATCCTGCATACTATACTGCATAATATGCTGTCTACTATGTTGCATAGTATGCTGTTTACTATGCTGCATATTATACTTCATAGTGCTAACAATATACCCTTTGTGATGTGTGCACCAGGTTCGAGAGACGATGTCATGGTTGACAAGGAAGACGATTTGAATTTCACTACAGCTGACGAGGACGCAACTCAATTTGGTGCAATGGACTCTGGTGACGAGGACGCAACTCAATTTGGTGCAATGGACTCTGGTGACGAGGCACCAAAGGATGACCTTGAGGTTGGTGAGGGTGGGGAAATATTTTGCTCGATGACCTGGGGAGACTGTCGTACCTGAGGCAACAGAGGAGGATATTGCCCACGAAATCCATTTTGCCGAGCAATTTTTGGAGCAAATTGGAGGCGAGCAAGCTGTACTGGCGGGATCTCTCAAGGCCATGGTACTCCGCGAGATGTCCGTCGTGGGCTGGGAGGATATCGAGGATCCGGACATCCACAACTACATGCAGACACCGTACGAGCCCGTGGACCACCAACATAGTTATCTGGGCCTAAACAAGGCTATTCGGGTCCAAGTGCTGATGCTCTACACTGCGGAGATTCCTCATTGGCGCTCTTCTTTACTTTATGCCCGTGCCACTCTGGCAGCACATCACCTTGTGAGCGAATGAATATCGCAAGAAGATGGTACCTCAGCGTTTGGATGAGTCCCACAAGCGCTACAAGAAAAAGAGAAGGGCAAATCCGTCTATCCCCAAGAAAACGCGGCGCGATATTCAACACGACCTGGACAGCGAGAAAACTATCATGCCTCGTGAAGTGTGTCGTTTTTTGGGCTGTTGATTGCGCGGGCAATTATGCCGAACCGGGAAAAGACAGCTAATCATTGGAAGACAACGGACGAGGGTGGCATTCCTCGTGGGACCTTCGGGTCCGTCCTGAGTAGAGACCGGTTTCAGCAGATCTCGAGAATCCTGCACTTTAACCCGAACAACCACGAGCTGGTCAAGATAGACATAGTTTGGGAAATTCGAAAGCTCGTTGAGGTGCTGCAGACTACGTTCGAGCGTTGATACGTAGCTCCTTCCCGTCTTGCCTTCGATGAGGCAATCCGACCAAGTCGGTCTTCGTTAACAAGATGAGAGTCTATCTAAAAGACAAGCCTCACAAAAGGGGTACGAAGCTCTTGATGTTGTGCAGTGCCGAAACGGCGTACTGCATAAGGTAAGTTTTTGGCCTCCAAAATTGGTTATGGCAGCATTATGCAGTATATCTCTGACGATATCGACTTTGTTATGCTGCATATGTACAGCTTTGAAGTTTACGGTGGGAAAAGCAGCATGCAAGGGACGCTTACACACCCGACATGAAGTCTGGTCCAGCGCCGTGGGGGCAATCTGCTAGCGGTGTTTGGACCAGAGGCAAACACGCAGGGGGTGCGTCTTGTGCTCATAGATCGTTTTACACCTCGGTAGCGTTGGCGATACAGCTTCTTCCAATGAGGTTATATTCCGTCGGGACGATTATGACGAATCGCGTCGGCTTCTGCAAGGCCGTCATAGAGAAAAAGAAAACGCGGCCAAAAGACATTGATCGAGGAGCTTTCAAGATGGCTAGATCAAAGCTGGTGGCGAGCATGACGGCGATTTCGTGGTGGGATTCCCGGCCTGTGCATTTCCTGAGCACGGGTGGGAATTTGGAGCTGGATCGAGTGGTGCGGCGTGATCGCTGTGGCGAGCAGAAAGAAGTTCCATGTCCCGTGTAATCAAGGATTATCATTCTTTCATGGGGGCGTGGGCGTGCATGACCAATTGCACCTCCAGCGCTGCTCGCTGCAGCGTGCGGTGAGATTTCAGAAGTATTACAAGTCTCTTGCACTGGGACTGATTGATATGGCGATCGTGAACGGCTATATTGTGCACAAGGAGTTCTACAAACACAAAGAGGAAAGACCTATGTCCCACGTCGTGTACATGAAGACTTTGCACTTGCAGCTATGTCAGCTTCAGGAATCCGACATGTATGAGGGAAACCAGTTGGGTGTACATCACCTGTAACACCAGAGTAAGCAGAGCTGCTCAGGACGGGCGCCAGTTCGACTAGTGCGCACGTAGTGCATCAACTACAGCGTTTTCGCAACCAAGATACGCAGAACAAGCGCTACAGACAGACGTGCAAAGTTTGCTCAGGCCTACGAGAAGGCAAGCGCGCGAAGACATCTATTTACTACTGCACTGAGTGTAGGCGTTCAGGCCCGATTTGCTTGTGTCTCCGCTCGCGCCGGAAAGTCCGAGGTGTTGCTGTCACGTGCTGGAACATCTGGCATCGCGATTGGAAAAATGGGCGCTTGATGTCATCAGAGGTAGCTGGCCGAATTCGGATTCGAGGTTCAAGTCGATATTCGTCGGATGAGAGATCCACAGGCGAGCGGACCCCGACATTGAGAAAGAATCGACGGACTCGCGACGCTTCCGACGAAGAGCGGTAAGCTGCATAATGCAGCAGGTGTATGATGCATAATGCAGCAGTAGGATTAACGAGCGCGCTTGCACGATCATCACGTGATCATCAGCCATCTGCACAAAAAACGTTTTTTTGCCTGTCTTATTTCTCTCTTGAGTTTGGTATGCCGATCTATACCAGCTGTCGTAACGCACCACTTGATTGCGGTCCCTGTTAACTTGTTTTCAGTATGGAGCTCGTGTTTTTCACAAAAATCGAATTTGATATCACGACAAATCAGCAAATCAGTCAACACATGTCTTGTTTCTGTGTGGTATGATTGGTTTACTCTGCAGAATTATGCAGCCTTCCTCACCTCGGGCCCATTCCCAACCGGGCAACGCGGCCGCATGCGTCCGAAACTTGGCACGTAATTGGCTGTTAGACCAACTGCCCGCATGCGCTTAAAAACAAAAAGGCTCACATGCGTTCTCCTGGACGCACGCGTTTAAATGGCCGCACTAAGTATCATAGGTTAGGTTTAACTGGAGGACTTACAGCGAGACCTAAAAATCTATCTACGACCCACCACAACATACAGCAGCATGCAGCTCAACGATGGCAACGACAACTCTAGCGATGTGCTTGTCCCTGTACTCAAGATTTTAGCATGGGAGGAGTCGAGCTAGAGATTCAGACTTGTCTATTTATTTTAGTGTTTGCACGATGCCTGGAATAACGTGAGCCTGGTTAGCAACGCCGGTGACTTGTGGTCCAAACAGGGGGACCCAGCAGCAAGCAGAGTGCGATAGTACTTAGGCGTCTCATCACCATTCTCCCCACTACAGTTAAAAGTGGCCCACGGTAAATCTACACCCACACTAAAAGTGTTCACAACTAATCTTATAAAACTATACTGAAAGCAAGTTTACGCTATACTTTAAATGTTTTTATGGGCAATTCCTGCAGAGACAACCACTGCTCTGCGTCAATAAATGACCGCATGATCGCGACCGCATGATCGTTTCCAACTGATCCCGCCTGGGGGCTCCATTTTGCCTCGATTGCTTGAGGCCGCTTGGAAACTAGGAATCGTTGTGACCTTACAAGCAATATGGTCACGGCGAGCGGCTTATTTTGACTCCAACCGCGATGCATCCATTTACACCACGACGGCGAGGCTTCAATGCAGACTCCAAAACACTTACCTCAACATAAGGCTTCTCATAGGGTACATCACCACACCAGGGAACTCTGCAGCGACGCAGTTGGTCTGCATGGCGCTCCTAGGCGATTCCACGATTGCACGCTCACCATCGCCGATAGTGGTGGGTCCCACTCTCACACTGTTGTTTTTCGACGGCGGTTCCAGAGGCAACCCAGGTGCTGGGGGCTCTGGGGCCGTGCTGACCTCTATATCGGCGGGAGCAGCGTCGCATCAGATG
The DNA here is from genome assembly GCA_011947335.1 of Phytophthora constricta. Taxonomy (NCBI): domain Eukaryota; phylum Oomycota; class Peronosporomycetes; order Peronosporales; family Peronosporaceae; genus Phytophthora; species Phytophthora constricta. Next base: position 107,968 of record JAAVTI010001128.1, on the reverse strand, counting down.
ACTTGGATGTCAAGCATCTCACATGGATCCTCCCGGACGACTAACAATATCGCGGAATACCGCGGCCTTCTGGCGGGATTGCGCAGAGCTGCAGCTCTGCAACTCCGTAGCATCCGCGTGATTGGCGACAGCGCGATGATTATTACACAGCTTAAACAACGTAGGCCCCCACGGGCCCCCATCTTCAAGACCTATACACGCAGTGTCGGGGGATCGCGGACAGAATTGATGGCCGATCATGGACGCACCATCTGCGAGCTTTTAACAAGGCTGCTGACCTGTTGGCAAATATTGCCATAGATGACTGCAAAAGTCGTCAAATATTCCCGACGGATCGACCGGGGACTTCCCTCGATGGTTTGATGTGCTGGGTCTCCTTCATGGGGACATAGAGCAATGGCGTGATGCTCATTGGATTGACGGGGTTAGCCACCCTACACCAGAGGCCATATAGAGCTCCTGCATCGGAGGCTCCCTCTTAACAGGTAGAGCCCCAGCCACCTGATGATGAGTTAGGCATCTGGTGGTTTGGACATCTTTGTCGTTAGGAAAACTAAATGACAATAACGTACCTCACTTCAAAATTAAAATTAAAAATTAAATTAAATTAGTTTCAAACTGATGCGACCGCACGGTACAAATCATGCGATGCAGTGCGGTGCGTTCGGTTGGGAATGGGCCTCATTGAGTGGCAGCACTATACAGATTAAGCATGTCTGCGACCCGTCCATTTCCGTGCGTGTGCACAATCCTCAATCCCTTCCCGCAACTTTCATACAAATTCCAAGTACAAGTAGGCTGCATAATGCAGTTTAAGAAGGTCAAACCCAGCCGGTTGGAGGGGTTAAACCAATGATTCATGTGCGGTATTGTAAGTTCTACTCAAAACTGGATAGGGCAGTTCGCCAATCGCCCGAGCCATACAAAACTATTATTAGCATCGATTCGATCATAGACGAGAGGTTAGTGTGGTACCCAATTGACTTGGATTTGTATTGGATCGATTTTGACTTGAGCATAGAATAGCCCCAGATCGCCAAATTTGGCCGAAATTCACAATACGAAAAATTGGTTTAAAGCTAATTTCTGTAGCTGTTCTCACGCCAGCAGCATTTGGTGGAAACTATGGAGCGAAAACATAAGCTCAGCGAAATATCACCGAACGGTTCCCGCTAACATAATTCCTGTTGGAAAGTGGAAAAAATGTTAAAAACAAAAACTAATCTACGCTGACGCTAGGAACGAGCGAATTTCACGGACGCTGCCAACACATTATTTATAGCGCAACCAAAAAACAGATGGATTGTTTGTAGTGATTCTCGCAATGTAATAATGAAAATGCGTTGCCATGAACCACACGGGTACCGGTCTAGCTGGTTTGTCCGTTTGCTGGACCAGGGCTTCGCCTGCGATGAATTCTGGAGGGCCATGCGTTTATGGTTAAAATGCTGGTCTCGTATTTATAGCATCGTGTTTAGCAGATTTATCAGTGTTACGGGGATTAACCCATAGTGGGAATTCCTTCCTCCCACTCGCTTTGGGCGGTGCCCGAAACTTCTCGACAAAATGCCTGTACCATCTACTCGCGATCTGCGGGCCTCCCCGCAGCCACACCTTACCATCCCGTCGGGTAAGCCAGCCCCCCGATTCGGCTAAATAGTCGCTGGTGCCTGCCACGCTTTTAACATCTCAACATGCAGCTACAGCAGAAGAGCACTACGAGTGATGTCTCGCAAACTTTTCTATATGTTGCAGCCAAGGATGAAAATCATGTCGACGTAGTGGAAGAATCAACAGTAATAGAACTACCTCGTGAATGTAGGCTGAACACACGACAGCTGCGAGAAGCGATGACCCCCTGCTACAGGTGTTTCAGTATGCGCCAGCGCCGGTCAGTGCCGGGTCAGTCAGGCGTCACTGACGCAGACGCGACTTGCCTCGCAGAGACGTTGCAAGGGACAGTAGCGAAGTCTGCTACTGCTTCGGCCTCAGAATTCAAGCATGACAATGTCACGGGATTACACCAGTTTCTATCGCACTTGCAGAGTCAACTAGAGTCCACGCTGACGCACAATGCGACAGGGACCACGGCGGCCCCACTGGAGAAGATTGAGGCCTCGGGGACTCCATTATTAACAGCTATGGGGACGCAGAGGAACAAGGTACCCACTCCGGACGGAGATGAATACATCGCTGTCGGCTTTAAAAAAGCAACCGACAACGCCGAAAAAACACGGGTCTGCAGGCGGACAACAGTCCCTCTTGCCCACTGGCAGCTCCGACAGGCACCGCTGATGCCACTCCGGCGCCCCTAAAGCAGAAAGGTCATCCGTCTTTGCAAGCTACCACGGCCGAAAAAGGGGAACGTCTACGCGGAGCTGGCGGACCCCAGGAGAAAAAATCCTCCAACGTTTTGACCGATTCCGTGCTGAGCAACTCCACGGAGGACTCGGACATCGAGGAAGTCGACCGCAGTGACGCCTCTGCAGGCGATGATGCCCCATATGCCTATCCACCGCCACCGCATCCCTCGGAGGATAAGGCTGATGCATCAAAACCAGACCCTTCAGCGCATCACGATGACAACCTGGATGAGGCGATGGCGGAACAGGGTTCCGGCAGCGGGGACGACGATGCGATGGCTAATGATGATGTCGCCAGCGACGAAGATGCTGAGATGAGAAAGTCTCACATTACAGCTCAATCTGGAGCGGGATCACCTCAGCGGAGCGCGCCGACCTCCGACAGTAAGGGCGCTGAAGTCCAGCGTCAACAGAATCGTCATATGCGCCACCAGCGAGACATTGCTACTGCAGCGCAACGCCAGCGGGAGATGAAGACAGAGATTGTACGTGTCGAACCCCAATGCACCAATGCCCCACCTCAGGCGGTCATGGACAGGGGTGTTCGGCACCTCCCTGCTGAAGCTGCCTCACCGCAGCTGGGCAGCTATGTTGGATCTTCAGCGCCGTCTTCCACGCAAGCGTCGGTCTCTACACCTGGATCAGGGTTTCTCTACTCCCTGGCTTCCGATGCTCCGCCACACCCTGAAGCATCACAGAATGAGACTGTGCCTGCCTCTCAAGACAGTGTGGAGTCGAACGCGTCCTTCAGCATTGTGGCTACGAAGCCCCCTTCGCGCAACCCCACGCAGCCAGCTTACTGGTTGAATTGGTTTGAAGGGAATGGGGTGAATGTCCCTGCCAACGGGCAGTGTGCTATGTACGCATTTTATGCGACGACAATCAACCATCCGAAATCGTCGTTGGCAGCCACAATCGGGGTGGTCCAGGACGTGAACCGGATTAAACAGCAGGTCTACACCATTATGATAGCTAATTTACATCGGGACTGCGCGCTCGGCATCGTGGACCCCATTAAGGAACTGAGACGGCTGTACCCGGACTGCCCACCCCGGACACGGCCACAGCTGCGACTGCGCAGCTATGCCTGCATATGCGTCAAGAACGAGAAAGATCCATTGCGACGTCGTTACCTAGCACATACTGGGCAGGCCCACATGGCCCAATACCTCCGCCAACCGCTACTAGTTTTGGGGTGGACAAAAATGGCGATGGACATGCGCAAATTTACAGCTATGACGAGCACATATTGCCCTCCGATCACCGTGTGGCGGCGAACATGCATGAAAGCGGCGTATACAGAGCACTTCCGGATGAGACGACGGAGAAATACCTCAAAACTTGTGGTAGATTACACGTGCTCCCAACGATGATGTTGCTCATACACAAAGAGCATCATTTCTATGGGGTTAACCATGGAAAACTGTTTTATCGCTGGCAGGCCGAAGGCGACCTCGAGTATGCAGCAGAACTGATTCACATGTTTGACTGGGCAGAAGACCATACTCACGTGTCCACAGCTGCAGAAGTAGTGGAGACGGACAACGCCCTCGGCTTTGACGTCGTCACTGCCACCGGGCCAGTATATATGCTAGAGGACACGGACGATGTCAACGGGCTTCTACACGAGTGCCTGACAAGCCGGCAAAGGCTCGACGTGGCCCACCTGCGCATGGGCATGACTCAGCTATGTGCCCTAGAACTGGACGAAGCTGACCTACTTCGTCGAATGGAATTGACGGAGCAGGAGATCCACCGGAAGGCAGGAATGGACAAATATGCGGTAAGCACGGTTGCTACCAACGACGAGGAGATGGCCCCTATCCCTTCGCGATGCCCTCTCTTGAGCAGGCAGCGCATGGCAGAGGGCTTGTACGCGACCCTGCTGCAAGCACAGGACCTGGAAGCGGTGGCTATTGCGCAACGAGGAAAATTGCTGGCTGCTCAGGAAGCTAATGACAGGGCGCTGAATGCGTGGGTGAAACAATATCGCAGAGCGTTTGAGCTGCCTAGCGATCACGCACATGTTGGTGCATTGAAAACCCTACTGCCTTGGTTGTTGCGGGATATGCAGACTTTACCTTCCCTCCGACACCTATTCGCGTACTTACCCTACCCGGAGCTGGCGGTGAAGTGCACAACCCCGCGCTGCTGCAACAGTGGGGACGATGGGAGGCCTATACCGAACAGGCGGACGCCATTCGCAGATTGAGCCTGGATGCGGAACGGTCGGAGGGCCTGCGCAAGTATTGTCAAGAATGGTTAACACTCATCTTCACAACGGATATGGACCACAACTGCACGATGGCGGGCAATTTAGACAAGTGGCGTCGTCTCGAGAGGTGGGCAGCTGCAGACTGTGGCCGGGCGAAGCCTGCCACGGCCCATCTGGCGGCTTGGCGACTAACGCATGTATTGCCATACGTATTCCGACAATGGAGAGCCACACCGATGGGGATGGCTCCTTCTGCAGCTAGAGCCCGATGGTACTCGGATTACCCTATTCTGCGCCGACTCTGTCAGAAGGCACTTCAGGACGCAGACTGGAGCGACGTGGTTCGGATTCCTTCGAGCCTGATGTGGGACGAATGGGAGGACTCATTGCTGTTCCTACCGTTTCTTCCCTCCCGCAACTAAGGGCACTACAAGCCCTTTGACCCTCGATACCTCGCCCATGGGGAACTCGAAGACGAAGCCTCACCCGAGGCAAGACATGGGCATTGGCCGTCAGTCGCAGGCTGCGCCGTTAGGTTTGGATGACACGCAACTAAGTAGACCACCTCCGCCTGCACACAATCGGGGCGGACGACGCCGCAGTTCGCTATCGCGGGTATGTGTGCAAAGGTTGCAGCCAACGTTACTAGATTTCTTCCCCATGCAGACGCAGATTGAAATGGCGCAAAGCACAAAATTGCAGTTCAAGGCGGCCCGACGGGAGACGATCAGAAAGCGAAAAGCTGAAGAGGCAAACAGCCGAACCCCAGCAGGCCACTCGCCGAGATGCATCCGACCGATCATACATTTGGAAGTGTTACACAAAATGTGAACGGCTTTGGTTCGCATGCTGCCAGGCGCTCAGAGTGGTTCCAATCTTTTAAGAGTGTAGACTCGCACGGGCGGCACGACGTTTACCTGCTGCAGGAGACACATGTAGGACATGATGAGATCCCGCGGGCTGCGGCCGCCTATGCAGCACAATGGGGATTTCGCACGGGGACCGGCTGCCCAGATAGATCTTTCTGGGCACCGGCGTGCGACTCAAAGGCGGGAGTTGCAATACTGGTGGACCGTTACGCAGATTTCGTGGATGTACGTCCGGCATTCGAGACGCAGTGAACCCCCCACACTTCATGGCGGTGCAAGGCACACTGCATGGGAAACCGCTTCTTCTTGTGAACATATACGCTCCTCATCAACGGGCGACGCGGGAAGCCTTTTTCCAAAAGCTTGCGGAACTAACATTCCTGAGGGCTTATTACTCGCAGTGGGCGGCGACTTCAACTGCACTCTAGATGACACTGCAGACCGCAGCTATCGGAGCGGATCCTCGCACGACTCCCCGAGACTGCGGGATTTGCTCGGCCACTGGGGAGTGACTGATTTGATCGAACAGGCCAGACCCCGGGAATGGTCCACTGCAGCGCTGCGTCAATACCACCAGGAAACGCACACATATCGATACCCGCTGCCTGATGGAGGAGAGGCCTCGTCTCGGCTAGACATATGGTACGTGTCATTGGGACTCAAGCCTTGGGTGGTAGGTTTCGAGCTGGTGCATCAAGCAACACAGGCAGATCATGTGGGAGTCAAGTTGCACCTGCAATCACCTGACAACCCGATCCGGATAAAAAGCCACCAAGGGTACATCCGGCCCCCGCGTTTGCTGCTTCAAAGGTTGAGGAATACACCAGGGACGTGCTCGGGCACTTCCAGGAGCGTATATCTGCGGAGAGGGTGACTGCGGCAGACACGGTGACATGGTGGGATCGACCGAAGACCGACATCGTAAAAGGCACGCTCCGAGTGGTCCGACAACAACGCCGCAAACTGCGATCCTCCCATAAGCAACGTCTACGTCGACCAGTACAACAACAGCGACGCATGCAGGAAGACGATGCCGGGGCAGCTCCGACAGTCGACAGCGTTACAGGTCTCCTAGAGGCTTTGTCGCTAGCTGAGACAACGGTGGCTACACCAGAGGCCAGGCTCAGGCGTGCTATTGCCGATTGTAAGCGAGAAATCATGATCCTCAGACAACGTCGCCTTTTCTCTTCCGCGACGCATTGGAAAGGGGAGACGACTCGCGAATTTTTCCACAGAGTCTCGAGCAAATACGGTGACAACTCCATCCCAGTACTGCGTCCGGTGGATGGTTGTCCCCGACGAGGAGTTCATGACAAGGCCAACACGTTGGCCGACGCATGGTGCCCGATCCTCCAGCAGCCTCCTGCGCGGTGAGAGAGAATGGGTTCCTAAGTTGTGTGTGAGTGCATATGCGTGTGTGCGTGTTAGTGTAAGTAAGAAAGAGAGAGATAGTGAGTGAATGAGTGAGTGAGTGAGTCGTGTAGATGGGTGAGTTGGAGTGAGACATAGTGAGTTAGCGAATGAGTGAGTAACTGAGTGAGTCAGTGGGTAGTAGAGTCTGTGAGTGAGTGAGCGGGTGAGTTGGAGTGGGTGCTTGAGTGGGTAAGTGAGTGAGTGAGTAAGAGGGGCTTGGCATGTGTGTTCTTCTTTACGATCGATAGCACAGCGAAGAATAGTACGTACATATATTGACTACCGCGATTTCAGATTGTGAATACCAACGTGTATGTAGTGCGGATGTGCGATCCAAGTAGTTACGTGTGTATATATTACTGAACTCATATTGATGTATTGATGATGTTCTGCATGTGAGGGAGCTCAAGTTCATGCGTAGGTGTAAATGAGACCAGTTGGCCGAAATAAGATGCTGAAGAATATGGTTTACAGTAAAACATCAAACATGATAGATTTATGCCTTCGTACAAAATTAATCTGTTGAAGTTCGAGAAATAATTGCAAAAAGAGATACTACACCTGGGCTAAAATGAATTTGATGAAACATTTCTAAATTATACACAGACCCAAAATCTCAGCACCTGCCGAGCGCAGCGAAGGCGGGCCTTGGCGAGTAGTGGAGCGAGCTGCGAAGCGAGCGCAACGGGTTGCATCTAACCATATACCTCCGCCCGCAAAGCGGGCGGCGCCGACTAGTGGTGTAACTGTGCGGGGACTCCAGTCGGGACAAGGACCACTGGAGATATGCCAGCAAGCGACATAGAGGCGCATGCTGGAACGGACATTGGAAGTCGTTAGGCTAGTCTAAGTGACATCAATGTAACTCACTGCGAAACGAAACGAGAAGCGATGACCCACCACATGATAAGCTTGCGATCAATCGCATTCACAGCTCTGTCAGCTCTTCTTTGACAGGAACATCGCCCATATTTCGTTCTTTGTTTTCAGGTTCACTCGCGCAAATGTCTATCACAAGCCAACGTTCCAGGCAACGTTGGACTTGGAGATGAAGGGTAACACCCACGGAGTCCAAATCGTTCGTTGCCAAGTCGTGGACCAAAAAGTTTGGCGGGAACAACTGTTGAACCTTAGCGTCACAGGATGTGAGACTTCCGATGTCAACCTAAGCTGGGACTTTGGCGCCACACGCACTCGAAAGTAACGCATTTCCCGCGATATACAAAGTCGTCTCTCCCGTATGGTTCACGCCGTTGAGCGGGTTTGCCGCACCAAGATCCTGCAGTTCATCGAGCACGCTCGTGATACACTGCATTTTTAGGACTTCCATTCAGCCATACCGAGCAGCGTAATGCGCTGATGTCTCGCTTGTTATAGTGACCGCTGGCAGACTGCCACCTTCCGGGTCTAAAGCAGCTAGCAGTTCTATCATGGCGAGGTCACGTTTAAAGATGGCTCGATGCAAAGGCGTCTCACCTTCGATGTTGTTCGCAGTTGCTGTAGTATATTCGTTGTCCACGATGAAACGAACTACGTTTATGACTTGGTTATCCACGGCTTGAAGCAGCAACTCCGCCGCGAAGTTCAGTAGCTGGGGAGTGGAAACTAAGCGGTGATGATTGAGAAAGATTTGCAAGACCCCCTTGTTGCAACATGAGCACGAGCAGTGTGACACCATCGTCGTCTTCGATGTCAATATTCGCACCGCGGGACAGCAGCAAATTCGTAACCAGCAGTCCTCTTTCTTGAACACAGTAGTGCAGTAGTGTTCGCCCAGTCTGCTGTCACCACAACGAGAACCACTCGAATTTAGCTGCTGTGAGGTTTTGAGACGATCAATGCACAACGCTGTAATGACCTGGTCTTGAACATTGATGTCTGCACCAGCATCCAAAAGCAACTTGGCTACTTCGTATGTGTCATCGGTTGTCGAGCAGTGGAGCGCTGTCTTGCCGTCCTATCAGCAATCAACCACACACCTTCAGGTATTGTGTTCCATACTAGGCAGGGCAGACCGATTCGTTCTTGATTTTGTGCATTTACGTCCACCCCATAGTCGAGTAGCAATTGGAGGGTTGTGATCACTTTGTGGCGCTGTTGGACTTCGACTTCGCGGCACTGACGAAGCAACACAAGCAATGCGAGTGCGATAGCTGCAACAATCCAGGAATGCAAAATCGTTGATCATCTAAATTATCCAGAGTCCGCAATCGCCAAGCTTACATCGACGAGGTTCCGGCGCACGGCCTCGCCGTTGGTGATCACGCAACGCATTGTCATAAGGTTGAGACGCAATATGACCACCATCCTGGGTGTCATTGCGCCGTCGTCACCCGTGTCGGGGCTCTGTCCAGCTTCCAACAGGAACTGCATAATGTCAAGCTTCCCTTCCCACGCGGCAGTGTGGATCGCCGATGCTCCCAGCGTCCGCAGGTGGAAATCTCTCCAGCTACATAATCTTGGTCTCGGTGTTACGTGCAACGCGGCTGCAGAACCTACAAGCTGCGATGAACTTCCGAGATGGAGGCCGAGGACTGCAGTATTGCTGCTGAGCTGCCTCGGCACTTGAGCCGGATGCTTGCATGGTCTTGCTGAGAGGCAAATGCGGCAGTGATCGTAGACTGCAGACTGCCAAGTTTGACTTGTTACGAAGATCTCCTTTAAAAAACGTCGGTGATTGGCTGGTGGACCGAACAAAGAAATGAAATGGCCTTGTCAATGGAACCCTTTGTGGCAACGGGTAGGGATTACCAATACTGGGCAATATTTATTTGTCGCTCCACCCGTTGCCGACATTAGTAAATTACTTCTAATGTAGTACTTTGTGTTGCCCCCAACAGCATAGTGTCTATTGTCATCAGTTCACAACGCCAATCTGCCGAATTACTGCCACACTAAAGATATTGGACCCAAGACGAGCCACCATTGTGTCTACTTAAGCGACGTGAATCAAGAAAGCAGCAAAACACAATGTGGAGAACAGGAATACTTAAGTACTAAATTACTGCGATTAAGCTGGGACCATGAACAGCACTAGCACTACCGAGACAATGCACAGCGGTGTCCGATGAGGTATCGTCAGAAGCACAGCGCACCCGTAGCTGCCAACTGCACAACCCCTTCGCTAGGAGACCTCGGTCAAGTAAGCCTGGGTAACGACTTGTGTTGGTGGTTTACTCACGTGGTCTGTCTTCAAATGCAAAAGCAACTTGCACGCGAATTTCGGTCATGAACTTTCTGGAGCGCTCTCGAATGAGCTGGAGCTTCGACGCACACCATACTACAAGTAAAGGTTTGGTAACGAGTTTTAACGCAACTCATTCTGCGCTGCAATTAACAAGTCGAAGATAAAACTTGTTCTCGTGCATGTTGAAACGCATGGCTACTGCGCGCTTGTTATCCTCGCTTCGAGGTCAACGCTTCCGCTTGAATTCACCTCGAGGAGTAGGGTCAGGCCAACGGGTATGGTGGTGCACCGTCGAATTGGGACATTGATCGTCGCTGGCTACATCGCAAGGTGGAGCGAAGTATTGAGTTGTCCTTCTGTGGGGGCTTGGAGCTTGGATCAGTAGCGAATCGCTACCTAGCGATCAATAGTGGCTGGAGCTCCCGAGACGCAGCGGCTACTTAGGACTTGCCATCCTCGCTGGCCATGAAACTTCGACCACTTCCACTTTTGTCCGTATGGTCGACAACCTCATCGCCGATTCCATTGCGTGAGCCTGAGCGGCGAATCGGCGGATGAGAATCGGCTTGATTCGAGTGTGGCGGAAGGGATGGCTTCTGTCGAAGGCAGCTCATCCGCCAGAACAATGGGTGATGAATTTACAGAATGCACGATGGAAACTTTGTGTTGCCAGAGGGTCGGACGTGCCTCCCATGCAGCATCCCCTATAGTAACTATAATAGTTGTACTGTATACTGTATGAAGATCAGCCCCTGCTCCCCGGATAGTCGACAACTCTACCAGCAAATCAGTAAGAGTTCCTACTGTGCATTTGGGCGCGATTGACAATACTTTTTATAAAAAAATGCAATATATTGGCTCTCGTATTCTACACTCCCCGATCTGATTTAGGCCGCCAGAGCATGGACTTTGTGTTTGGCCGTCACGGGTGGAGATACTCTATATACTGAGCGGAGATGCTTTTAGCACTGTGATAGCCAGTCGGCATCACCAACCAATCACCGTCGCTGGAGAGCAAATTTTTTCTTGCGGTCTCCGTTACTGCCTCTCAGGAACGTGGCAAAACATCCGGCTCAAGTGATGAACCTCAAGCAGCAATGTCGGTCGGAAGTTCATGTGGCGTGGCTCGCTGCCGGCGCCAGCTAACGGGTTTTGCTATCTCGTGGTGCGGTCGAAATCGACGACGACACAACCGTCGCACTGCTGAATGCTGCAGCGAGCCCCTTGGAAGTCTTATAAAAGGCAAGGGTGTGGACATTTGCAGAACAGGTTTCTACCGAGGTCTTTCGGGCCGGTCTGAAACACTCGGTATAGCACTCTAGAAGTGATGGAAGCTCTGACGTGTTTAGAGACCTGCTCGATTTTGGCCTCTTAAAGGGTAATTCTGTACGATAGGACTCCGTTGTAGCAAAACTTTCGTGTGAAAACGCCAGGCAAAAAAAGGACAGCTGGGTCCAAATAGCATCGTGGTCATCATACATCAATGACAATTTTGTTCGCTGAAGGTTCTTACGTGTGATGACACAGCTCAGGCTCAGAAAAATGTGTTGGGATATTGTGAATTTCGGCCAAATTTGGCGATCTGGGGCTATTCTATGCTCAAGTCAAAACCGATCCAAAACAAATCCAAGTCATTTTGCGGATCGCCCATACCAATTGGGTACCACAGCAACCTCTCGTTTAAGTGCGAATCGCTGCTAATAGTAGTTTTGTATGACTCAGGCGATTAGCGGATCGATTAGCTTGGGCGCTCAATCAAGTTTTGAGTAAAACTCATAATACTAGTATTATTAGATGTGTCATCATGCATAATGTTATAGAATGATCCCTCCGCATCACGTTCCATCCACATGCACTGGCGGAAGCTCATATTGTGGCGCGATAATCGTGCTGGTGTTCGTACGAGCACCACGTACCAGTCGTATATTTGTTGGGAGCAGCATTCATGACCGTTCTCCTTGCTATAATGCTATGTTTGTTAGAGAAGAATGGCATCGACAGCTTGCGACGCCTTCAGCGGTGTTGTCAGCTCTCGATAGTACTAGCGTCATCACTTACATGTTGTTACTTCGAGGGCATCGACACTTACGAACGCGCAGAATGCAAACATCCAGCCCGCTTCTACTAGGACACAGCTCCCAACAATTTGTTGGGAGCTTTGTTGAACAAACTACGGTAGTATGAGTGTCTGTGACACCAACCGTATCAGGCGAGACCAGACGGGACCAACGTCAGCTGGCCAACTCACTAGCATTTGGAGTGGGACTTCGATGTCGGGCGTGAACGAGGAGTTAAGTGACAGAAATCTCTCGCGAATTCTACCTCGGTTGGCAGCTTATCAACAGGTTATTTCATCTACCCATGTTCTATCGTGCAAGCACGATAGAAGACTTACTTGTACAGCACGTTCAGCTGCCTAGTAGGCAGCTGATTTCAGCCAGCACCAGTAGGCTGCCTACTGGTGCTTGGCTAAAATCAGATTTTCCGCCTGAAATTTGCGAGCTGATACCATCTTTTTTAAGGTATCCATATTTTCCCGGACCTTTTCGGACAGAGCCCGGGAATTGAGTTTCAGGCCCCAAACCACGTAAATACGATTTCCGGCCGTCATGACTCAGCCGGACTGGCCACCAACGAATGGGGACGGATACCCACCCATCCATCCCTGCCCTTTGCGCTTGCTTCCTCAGAGTAAATGCGCTCTGCAAAACGACGAAGGGACACCCAACTAACTTTTAGCCAGAAAATCGTGCGAAAATTGAGGTCAATCAAACTGTATAATGCGTGGGAAGACAGTCGCGAGTCTCGCCCTGGCCCTTCCCACAGTCAAAAGCGCCATGGAGGGAGCAGATCCATCTCACGAGAAGAATCCAGACGACATGACCATGGAGCAGGTTCACGTGGCGTGGCTGGCGGCTGGCGCTAGGGAAGATGTTAACAACATGCGGAGACTTCGCCAATGCCATCCACAATGGCTGGACCTGCAGCGAGTACGTGACTAGGTCTCTTTTACGGTTTCAGGTGGTCAATCAGTGGACACTACGGACCTCGACCCGCACCAGATGAAATGCAGCTTAACTGTACGGTTACTAACCACGAGTTGAGTGTTTCGGTGTGTCGATTGCTCGTCCGACTTGAAGCGCGTGGGGACAATACCTGGCAGTGCTACGATGGACTTTGACTCTGCTCGGCATCGATTCTGCAGCTGGGAAAACTTTCACTTGTCCACAATCGGGGCTTCAGCACTGCACACGGCGTCGTGGGAAGGTAGTCGCGACATTGTGGAGCTGCTGCTGGAAGCAGGACAGGACCCCGACACCAGCGACGACGCAGGACAGGACCCCGACACCAGCGACGACGCAGGACTCACACCTATGATGGTGTCCTTGCTGCGCTACAACGTGGTGGTCATGCGCTGCGTCTTTCGCAACGGTCAGGCTGTACGGCGGAACATTGTTGTTGACGTGAGTGGTCAAAGGTGATATTCCCATGCCCCTTCGGTCGAGAGAGGAGTGGTCTTGACGGTTTGCTCGATGTGGTCTGCAGTGTCGAGAGGAAGAGAGGCAAGTGCTAAAGAGGGTGACGACTGTCGTAAAGCTGTTACTACGCTTCGGTGCCCACGTAGATGCGCGTAGTCAGGTACGGTAGTGATCAACCAGCTGAACAGGCCTGGCCTGGTCTGGCCTGCTAGGTCTTGCTGACTAGCTGTGCAGGAAGGATCTAGCGCGCTTCATTATGCAGCGAACAGCGATGCAATCGACGTGGCTAGAATGCTCCTGGATGCGGGAGCTAAGATTGATGCTCAGGACCAGGTAACTCTTCAAGTCAGGACGACTTTCACGTCCTTTCATTCCAGCTCACGAGTTGATTGTGCTCCGTTTCATACAGCATGGCAGGACACCGTTGCATCAATGTATCAGCGAAGGCAATCTGCTTGTGGCCAACTTACTAGTTTCGCGAGGCGCGCAGATCGATCTCGAAGATGCAGAAAGTGAAACGCCGTTAACGCTTGCATTAAAACAGCGCCGCGTGAACATGCTGCAGATCATCTTGAATCACCACCACATGGTGGTCACGTCACTGCGGAGAGATTTCGCAGTCGAAATGTTGTTTCGAGCTGTGGAGTGCGAGTCGGAGGAGGCGGTACATCTCATCGTGGATGGGGAATATGCACCCATTACAGTGCGCAATGCTGGAGGAGAGACCCCGTTGCATCGCGCCATCGTGAAGTGCAGTCCGCAGCTGATAGAGCTCTTGGCAGATCTCGATCCCGCAGGTGACAGCTTAACGATGCAGACACTTGCAGGTGATACTCCAGCTCATTACGCAGCTCGGTACGGCTCCTCCCCGGCGATGGAAACGCTGTTACAGTGTCTGTCAATCGTGTTCGGTGACCTGCAGGAACTCGACCAATCGACCAACCCACTCAACACTACGAATAATGTTGGTGTGACACCTCTATTCACTGCTGGAGCTGATCGATCCGTCGCCAGCACTTTGGACGAGCGTGATGCAATCGTCGAGCTTCTTCTACACCATGGCGCATGGTTGTTTCCTCGTGGTAGAGTTTTGATCCACTCAGGCCCAGCGGCCATTGAACAGGTGGCACTTCACAAGCAGGTCCGACGAGGTTTAACGCTGTGGATTCAGGAAACGAGCGACCAAGGACTGCACGATGAAGATGAGGAAGCAGCTCATCGCAGTCGTGTGCTGCTGACAGAGCTTTGTGGAGAATGGGTAGCAAGCGCTGCGCCACCAGCATTGATGTCTCGATCTATTGGAAAACACTCCGTTGACTCGTCAGGTCTTAGTGGCGTGCTGCTTGTCGGCATTGCTGCAGGCTACGCACTTGATTTCGTGCCGCTTCTGATGGAATTGCCACTATGTCTCACAGCGATGCCGGCTCTGCTCCTCCGACTCGATCGTGTTTCAAGGGAGCCTTATGGCCACTCGCTTTTGCAACAGCTCCATGTCGAGCTCTCGGAGGCTTTGACACAGATTGCGGAGATGTAATTGAGATTCTGTGGATGGCTTGGTAGGCGAGTGAGTACCAGGGAAAAATCTGAAAGTGAACTCAATTGAGTTAGAAGCACTCCCTACGTATTTCTCCTAAACATTTTTATATTAGTAGTACTTTACACATTAGGGAAAATCCATACAAACTCTTCTAACCAACGCTGATCCGAGTCACCAACGCTGCCTATCCGAACGCGTCACAACCCTTTGAAAGTTATATTTTCAAAGGGTGGGATGCCCCGACCGAAACCCAGGGGCCTTGATATGTTGGAGCTCGAACATGAGTTTATTCACAGCTCGAAGAACTGAGAAAGCGGAAGTTTGGCATCCTGCAACATAAAACTAGGTTGCGGAAGTTGCTCGACTTCGTGTTGTTTGACACCCTGCAACATATATTCGGCGGCGGGAGTTGCTCAACTGAGTGTTTTGACATCCTGCAACATATGGTCGGCTACGAATCCGCACGCCAGTAGCTGCAAGCCTGTTGATTCGAAGAGAGGAATTTAACCCGCCCAGCCCGAGCGAAAAGAGTTGCGCCTGTCGGTCCGACTATCCTGTATCAAAGAGGAAGGGCTACACTAGTAAACCCAAGGTAAAAATTATCGTGTCCCGTTACAAAGCTCAGGCAAACCCCACTCCTCGATACTGCTGCCGGCGCTATCGTGTCCTGAACAGCCTATCCCGTCCAAAAAACCAGCTATCAGACAGGATAAGGAAGCCAAAACGTGTCCAGGGCGCACAGAGACATGACATGTCTGCACAGATACAGCATGCACGCGTGAGGGAAACAATGATTTTTCCTCGGTATTCAGATTTCAAGAACATGTGGCACTCAGCTCATCAGTTCCATACTCGAAATAAGACACGTTGGCCGTCAGACGAGCCGATGTCCACGCATCAACAATTGCGTGAAGGCATTTCCTGCTAGAAGCCACCCACTCGCCGCAAATTTCGGTATGAGTGGGCAGCTTCTTCGACTTCCCCGTCGTCGACCGAGAAAGGCAGCTACGGAAGCTGCCTCGCAATTAGAATTTCAAATATGCAAAATGGCTACGACTGAAGTCGAAGTAATGGCGTGTGTCGTCCATACTCCAGGTACTTAGGCCTGGTGGCATGTTACAAGTATCAGAAGGCGGCGCGCGAGGCCAAGCACGATGTGTGCATCGCTGAGGACGTGACGCCGTACACGGAGGTCTTCAGCATTCCGCTTGAGTCAATGCTTTTTTCGGTGCTGAATCTGCGCTCTACCAGCAGCTTACACCAGAGAGGGAGGACGACCACCATCTGTCGCCTTGCTGCTGGTGCTGGGCGACAAACCCAAGTGGGGCAAGCACATTGAGCAAACATCCACATGCGAGATCTATGTCTTGTTAGAGGTAGTGCAGGCGCGATTGAGCCCGATGAAAGGCTCACTACAACGAGTTTGATAAATGTCAATATGATACTTTTTCTTGAATCTGACTTGAGGATCTCAAACGCTTCTCTTCCAATTAAATGCTTCAACACTTATACCCTCAATCCCTCGAGCGGCTGCTAGAATGGCCCACGTCGTAAGTACCTGCAGTGTCCTCTTCCTCAAGCACCTCACACTCAAGCTCTTCATCATTGTTTCCGGAGCCGTCGTCATCCTCTCATTCAGAATCAAGTCTAATCAGCAAGAATACATGTTAGAAGTGTTTATTATGTATATTTATCGTGTATAATACATGGTATCATACCTGAAGAGCAACCGTTATTGCTGACAGCAACAATGGCAATGGCTTATTCCGAATCACTGATAAAAATGCTGCCAGGGAGATAGGAAGACTTTGAGCAACGCATCTGCACATTGTGGTCACCATCGGAGGCAACGTCAGTAAGCTCATGACTAAGTTTCGTCGATTTTGCGTTACGCTTGGAGCCCAACCGGCTACTACGACAGTACACCAACCACAGTAAGTACTTATAACAACTCCAAGTTATGGATGCAGTGCAGTTACCGTTTTAATGCGTGCGAGTTTGATTTGGCGTAATATGAGCATTTGCATCTAAAGCGGCATGACAGTATCCGGTGATTCTTGTCGCCCATTCAAAGTACCTGTTAGTACGCAATATACGTATGATGAGAACATATCCAAGACTCCCGATAGATTTCACGATTGCAAATGTACCAGTAGAAGTACCCATCACTGCAACAGACTGGGCTTCTGGGCCGGACGGATTCATCGAAGCGACGGCAGTCGTTGTATGTCTAGGCGACATCTCCTCATTTTATGCAACTGTATTATACGTGATATCATCACAGCGTTAGCTTGTATCAGACACGATTATCATCCACACATGACGTACCAGCTGCCCTGCCTTCGAGCTGCCTGACGTCCATTGTTGCGCAGGTTTACGATTAGATGCCTTCTGCTTACGCTTCAGCTATTCTGCAGCATTAATGATTAGTTCACGCAACTTTTGCGACACCAATACGCATGCTTACCGAGATGCTGTTTGTCGAGTTAACGCATGAGTTCCGCCTCGCCCACGAAGTAATTCTCGCCTCGCACGTCCTTCTTCGTCTTACCCGGGCGGACGTATGTGAAGTCGTTTGATAGACCCTGGATGTCGCCTCGATTTCCAGCCACTTCTTGCCATCTTTGCCCAACGCGAGGAAGCTGATCTCGTCTTCTGGCTGCAAATTGTCGAATGAGAGGAAACTCGTATCCTGCGTTCGTTGCCTGCTATCCCCAATGGAGGGAATTGCGCGCTTCCCGCTACCTTCGCGAACTTGTATTTTGAAAAGCATAGTCCCAAATGTCTATGCACGGACAGTGACCGTTTATGCACGAGATTGGACTTCTCCACACGCAACACCTTCCCTAGTTGACGAAAACTTTGTATACCTCAATACAAAAACCAAGTCTAAAAATCCTTATCATGTCTAATACAGGTTAAGCCTTTCGCCTTATCGCGGCTAATACGAGACTTCGGGTTGGAGGGGGTAAAAAAACAGTAAATATCTACTGGTATCGTTTTTCAAAGCGTTCTACTGGTTTTGATTTACTAAGTTCGTCTAGAAGTAGCTTGCTGTCGGCGTGTGCGTCGTCTTCTGCGCGTCGACTGATAAACCAGACGAAAAATGCACTGATTGTCGCTCGAAAGGCAGTCGAATTCACCACCGGATGTTCTTAGACGGTTCCCAGGTTAGCTCTCGGTAGCAGACCCATTGAATCAAATTATACGTTGGCAAATAGGCGTTGGCGGGCGTTTTAGTGTGCCTATGAGCAGACAGTGGCTAGCTACGTCAGACTACCAGTGTAGGCTATCCAGATTATGCTGGATGCCGCATTGCACCTAGTGTGTAAACATGCATTCTATTGGTCGAGAGTGTGACCATTCAGTTTTGTCAAGTGTTTACGCTTTCTGAAGCGTATATGATGCGGTGTAACGGGGCCACGCAGTGCTAGCGCTGATGGCGTGGGACCAGGACAACAGGGTTTGACCCACTCAAACCGGACCTGGTCATCGGATTAGCCAGGGTCTGTGTGGTGCACACATCGGCTGTTAAGTACACATCAACAGCTAAGTACGGATGCGTGGCACACACTGCGGCACCTAAGTTCGCGTGCGTTAACCTAAAGCAGTAAGGTCGTTGAGGGCCACTCATTCAGATGAGTGGCGCAGAGCATAGCAAGGAAACAGCCAAAGAGTGTTATTAAACAAAGACAGTTTAACTCTAACCCGGAAGTTCGCAAGTCGCTTTGGTACTCGGTACCTTAGGCGACAGTAAAGGCAGGGCCTTATTACTTCACAGCAGAGACGCGTGGTGTCTGCTGCGGTTACCGCGTTAACGCTTCCTGTCACCCAAGGTGTGTGTGACCCCGTCACATGCGGCGTCAACATTGGGATCCTTGCGGCCTCATTGGCCCAAAACATCCCTACCGATTTGAAAGAATCTAGTTGCCACTGGAGTTTTGATTACGATCGGATCCAGGATCGATCAAGCTCAAGCTACGTTTCATTTTAGGAAGAATTCATTGGTAGTTTAGGATACCAGTTGCGATAGGAGAAATATAGCTTTTAGGATGTACTAGTTGATTCCCAAGAGCAAGCAGCTAGGAACCAAAAGCGTAAGAGCTCCGATCAATTTCACTTCTCATTTTTCACCCAACCTCCAAGGCGCCTCCCAGCACAGGATTTCCGCCTGCCTGTAGCTCGTCGCCGCCTCCCACCCTACGCTTCCTCGGCTCTACTGTGTTAGGGCAGCATATGGCGGATTGAAAAATAGCTGGACGTCAGCAACACCGCAGACAACATCAGAGGCAGCAACAATGCATTTTGGCTTGGCGGGTCTACCGTCATGCCGCGCCAACAGTACGCTTATCAGCGAACTTAACGGATTTCTACTGTGTTTCACCCTGCCGACAACGAAACCAGTAGATATCTACTGTTTTTAATTCCTCATTCGAAAGAGGTGTTTTTCTTCTCTTCACGCGCGGCGATGCTCAAAGCGGTGAAGGCGACGGGACATCACAATGCGCTGAACCTCGCGAGAAGGCGTTTTTCAAGTTGCCTGTTACGAATCGCCTTGTTACAATCTACCCTTTTGCTCACGTATTTTGCCGGAGTTGGTAAAGCAACCTTGTGTCGTATGGTACATAGACGTGTTATGGTTGCTTTAAAGGATATATGGTTGCTGTAGCAAGTTTACCGACTCAGTCTCAAAGGCGAAACTTCGCAAAACTTCGCGAAACTTTCATCCGGGGAAATATACTCTTAGGTACGATATAGCTGAATACAGTAAAGCTTTTTCTAAGTACGACGCACGAAGCCGTCCATTTGATTTCATTTCAAAATTGAACGCGTGGCGATCGGCGCGAATCGGAAGATGGAAAACCTGTGAACAGCAGTGTCTGGCACCGCTGACCATTGCTATGTCGGGGGGTATCAGGGGGTACGTTGCGTTTGTGTTTATGCTTGATAGGAATGAATTGTAAAGCCTAAAATGAATTTGCGCAGGTGAACGACGCAGACGTCGAAGCTCTTCCGTCGTGGATTGTCGTTTTGTGACACTCGGCATGGAAAAGGAAAACGACAGCGACCAGAACTACGAGCCAGACGAAGTGGACGATGATCGAGAGAAGGAGGAAGACTACCTGGATGAGGAGGTCGAATATCATACGGTTGCGGATGGCGAGGACACGAACGACGGTATGAATAAAACGGAAGGAATCGATGATTATGATGATCATGATGACCAGAGTGTGAATGGGGCTAGTGAAAATATTAATGGTGTCAGCAAAAACCTAGATGAAGTTGATTAGGGGGCATGATACCAATGAAAAGCCACCAGAAGCGAGGGCGCTTGGAAACCTGTTTAGCAGCAACCGTGGTAGCGAAGCGGGGCAAAATAAGTCGGGCCGTGAGCGACGATTTTGATGCTGTTGGTGACAACTCGGATGAATCAATAGCTTCCGATTACTGCCCACGTGTTTTGAAAAGCAGCACAAGGCTGAGAAACATGCATTGAAAAATGCACACATTTCAGTGCAAAATGTTGTGCCTTCATTTCCCATCGGGCAGATTGAGTCCTAAGACGACTTCAATAAGGTGCGGAAGGAATACGAAAAGAAGAACAACTGGCTGACGGGTTTGTAGCTCAACATCGACGAGGCTCCACAATGCGTATGTATTCACCGGTTCATACGCCGTTCTGATAATTATTTTTGACTCTAACCAATTGGTTTTTCTTGCTTGATATAAGTGTGTACGATAAGAAAACCAAAATGTCAAGAAAGAGGTTTAAGTGGAGTCAAAGATTTATCGGCACTCACGGAGTGTACCAGAAGTCTCAATCAACTGGCAGACGCGGTCGAGGTGTGCGTTATACCGGCTGCAAGGCACGATTTACCCCGACTGTGGTGAAGATGTCCAATGGATCGGTAAAACTCGTCCTGCTTAACCCATGTAGCGAGGGCTCTCATTCTGTATTATACAGACAAAGGGTTTATCTTGAATAAAGTATTGATAGAAGATTGCCACCATTTATATGTTACAAGCCCTCTGCGGGTCAAAAGGATGAAGACGCTGCAAAACAAGACAAAGACACTGCAAAAGTTGCCATAAAAGCTTCAAACTTGCCGTCTGCTGGTGTATTTGAGCTCTCCTATTGGCCATGAGATTGGAAGTAACGACAGTCACAACTGCCGCAATTTATCCCCTCACAATACCGATCGCTATTGTGAGGGGATAGATGCGGCAGTGCCAAAATCGCGCCAGCCACACGTGGCATGCTGGCCACCACTCCCCTGCAGCTACGCTCACAAATTTTCGGCCAGTTTTCTACTAGAAGGAGTAGAGGAGAACTGGCCGAAACGTTTGGTGGGAAGAGTTACCATGGAAGTTGTAAGTGCAGGTGGTGTATTCAATTATGGCATCTCAACTAACTGCTTTCCTCTCATGCGTCCATTCAATCGACATCGTGACCCTTCCCCTCGTCTTTCTCCGAATATTCGTCATCCGAGACTTCGCGCTTCCACTTCCTGAATCGAATGTTCTTCCGCAGGTGCGCTGGAAGCAGCGTACCGAATCCCCACACCGTGTGCCAGATATGGCTGCAAGTGAGTGTGTTGCCGGCTCCCCTCGACGCACCTTCGCGCAACGAGGCACGTAACCCCCACGCAGCTGCTCCCAGGTTGGGCAGTAAAACTTGCTCTCGTCACTCTTCGTGTTTGGTTCAGCAATTGCTGAGCACACCTTGCAGGCATGTTGGTGACGTTTGTTTCTATGCTTGTTGTTGTTGTTGGGAAGGTGGTGCTTTGCCGTACTGATCGGCACCGACATCAGGTCCTCAGCGTTCATGTTGGCCTACAAGGTCGCCGCGCTTACTCCCATCAGCGTACGATGCAATCTACGCATGTACTCTGCATGTATCGACACTGGTACGCGGCAGTGCCGACCTTGTCGCCGAATGTGGCTCTGTAAAAATCACCCGCACCCTTCAACTGCAGTTCGCCTGTAATCGGCGCCATACAGTATTTGATTGTGCTGTACAAAGCTATTGTGTAAAATACAGGCTTACCACAATGAGCATGATCGAATATGTAAATCTGTATCATACGGAATAGTCTTATCTGGCTCCAGAGCGGAGGCCGGCGTTGTAGGCATCGCCACATCTGGTGTTAAAAGTGAAGGCTTTGTTGTTGATTCCCCATCATGGCTAGAGCTGCCTGCTTCTGGCCGTAGTTGTCTCTCTACATCATGCTGTTGTTGGCTCTTGGCACCAGGATGTAGTTGGCTCTCCTCAACAGGTTCCAGGAATGGATCAGCTGCTCGAAAACCAACGGTACCAACGACAGTCGACGTGGGGCTGACAGTCGGACTCGTAGGTGGCGCATGCCTTGCTATGGGTACTGCACTAGCCGCTAAAGTCTTTCAAACACTATCAATTTCTTTGCTCCTGCCAAACATTCTCCTTAATTCACGCTCCAACAACCAAACCAAAACTCCACAAGGATAATGTACCAACAATTTTTTACGGAGCATTGCGTCGTCAAGCTGGTCAGTCACTCCAGGCTTCACATAAGTCAAGCCTACGCTTAGTCCTTTAGGCTTCCGCGCCTTCCAACCAACCTTGGACAGTTCAAGCCACAGAGCATCGGACGTCTTCTCGTCTGGAGCAGTAATCTCATCACTTGGTGTTCACGAGGTGGTGAGTGGGTGAGGAAGTGGGACAGAATGTTGGGAAATGGAAGGTTGCTCGAAATAAGCTTCGAATATAATTTTCAGACCTCTATCTGGTTTATACTGTATTTTCTATACCAGATCGATAATCCCCGTCTATCTTCTCCTCGCACATCCATAATGATCAATTTCCCAAAACCTTCAGTATACAACTTCCATATGCGGTGGAAACAAGCGCATCCAAGCTTTCTGAATATTTTTCCTGTAACATTACTTATTCTGTATCATACAGAATACCGCGCTACAAGAGTTAACCCTTGACAGCGAACAGCTTTTATACCACCTCGTAACGAGGTAAGAGGTGGTATAAAAGCTGTTCGCTGTCATGAAGGGAGAATAACTTTTATCTAAATGTTTCCGCGGTGCCACACGCACAATCATGAGACCACGAAAAGTGTTACAGCTTCATATATGACAACCAAATCTCTCCATCTCGATGAACAAGATCGTGAAGATGTCATGCTTCTCGCCGATGCTAACGTGTCGTCCAAGCACAATACAAACTTTCTCAGCGAAAGAATCGGTGGGTAATGATCAAATAAATACACATGTATAGTGAACCTAACTTTATTCATGTTTGTGCCTGGTTAGGTTGTGCGGTGTCGCCTCAGCAAACAAGAAATCTCATTCGAGACATCATGGAAAAGGATTCAACTGAGTTTCGCCTGAAAGGCATGCTGCATGATTTATTACAGCTTGAAGGGTGTGACGTGCTTTTGATTGAAGATCAAATGGACATCACTTCCGGCATAGTCATGCAGACTAAGCTGCTGAAGCTAATGTTTGACCAGTGGGGCCAAACGCTTGCGATTTCACACACGGGACTAATAATCTGGGCTACTATTTGGGTGAGTGTCATAACCTTATAGCGACCACAAGCTTATGGCAACCTTATATCAATCTCATAAAGCGACTTTATTTACTGCGTGTGCTATTGAATGTTGTTTACAGGAAGTTTAGTTGTGACTACCGCAACCGGCAGAGGTTTTCTCGTTCTCGACTTCTTGTGTCTTAATCAAAAGATGACTACTATCTCAACCATTCTGAACTTTTCCAAGAAAAAATGCAGCATGGACGTCGGTGCGATCAATTGTGATCGATTCGGATTTTGTGGAGTGGCGCGTTCTTGTCTAAGTGTTTCCAGAAGCAAACGTTCTCCTCTGTCAGTTCCACACCATTTCGTACTGGAAAAAATGATACAGCGATCGACGTTCCACTTAACTGTGGCCCAATGTGAGCAACTCCTAGTACGCTTGACGATCTCATCCACAGGTAATGCCCTATTGATTAATGCAGTAGCTCTATGATCTAGATTTAACATGATGTTTTAATTGTTATATAAAGTACGAGTAAGGGAGGATATGAAAATGCTCGCAAGGCTTTAAAGGTGTATTGCACAGTGCCCAACAAACTTTGAATTTTCGACTATTTTGAGAAGAACTGGCACTCATGAAGAAAAATGGAGGGCCGTGGTGCGTATTTCACAGAAGGAAACAGTACCACAAATCGAGGAGAAAGCAATTGGAATCGAGTCAAGCTTCTTCTCGGGCGCAAGACCCGCATCGATAGGCTGTCGCGGGTCTGTAGCAGCATCAAATTACGGTGGCTCGACAGATTGCTCAGACTATCACAAAATCTACGTCAAC
Source organism: Phytophthora constricta (assembly GCA_011947335.1). Lineage (NCBI taxonomy): Eukaryota > Oomycota > Peronosporomycetes > Peronosporales > Peronosporaceae > Phytophthora > Phytophthora constricta. The sequence goes on along the minus strand of JAAVTI010001128.1, from coordinate 83,549 downwards.
TTCTGTTTCTCCAAAATCGTTGAGACCGTTCTTACCGAGTTGCAGCCCACTTGAGCCCGGATGTCTTTAAGACAGTAAAAGTGAGTGGGAGCGATAGGCAGTTCTACTGAGCAGTGCAACATGTACGCGAAAGCCTAACACTGTATCTAAATGGGAAGTACACTGCTCGACCGGCACATACGATGGTCATGATCCCAGTGGACGCGTTCCTGCCCTTTTACAGCACGCATCACTTGCCGTGTATGCACTTAGTGCGGCTGGCACATTATGGGCATGGCATTCGAGCTCTTCCTGGGTCAGCGATCCCAAACCGATGGTGTATTCAGCAAGCCCAAACGCTTGTGAATGAATTTGAGTCAGCTGTAGAGTCCCTGTCACATGTCGTGCAGATGTCGAACTTTAGGTTGCCGAAGTCAAAGTTGCCCAGTGATGACCCGATTGAGCAAGCCGATGATTCATCAACTCATGCATCTCCTAAAAAGGAGAAGCAAGCGGTGTACATGCATCTTCGCAGAAATGAGCGCGCCAACCTCGTCGTATTATCGTCATCTGAAAAATACGTCTATGCAAAAGCCATGTTGGAGCCGTTGCTGGAGCATCTCTCAAATCTACCCAGCCCCGATTTCTATCGTTAGTTAAACGTATGGAAGGAGACAGTCGAGCTGGGGCTACACGGTGCTAACAATTCTAATGTTTCCCGAGACGACACTGCGGATGAAGAATTCCCATGTGATGAGGAAAGTATTGATGATGCTAAACTCTCAGACATCCTAGCCCAGCTGATGAATTATATACGTTGACTCCAATGCGGTCGACGGAGGGTTGAAGGAGATACATAACTTGTTCCCCGACAACATACTTAATGTGGGACCTGAGGTGGTCGTAAAATCAGGTCCCACGACAGAGCCCCAGCGAAAAATGATGAGTTCTTTGGTGACTCTTCTGAAACTGAAACAGTTATTGTAGAGGGGAATCATAGATATGAAGAGACTGCTTCTCGAAGTGATGACAAAACCGGCACTCGTGGCGTCGACGGTATTACTTGTTGTGATCATTTGAAGAATCCCACGCCAAACGAAGCCAAAACATGAACCAAAGCAACCTGAGCGACAAGTCGACATGATGAAAATGCATAAACCTCCTCGTCGGACCAACACAAGAACGACACTCACTCAAAAAAGAATTCCATCTTATGTCCGCTACGCAACCATCAAATATCCTAGCGACCTGGGCAAGACTTATGCCGAATTTGAAGTGTGTGAAGCAACTTCTCGAAGCGTATCCGCTGATAATGGACGAGCCCTATCTCAGGGGTCGTGACTTGACTAAATACAACTAATTGGGATTTATACAAAGATATCTTTGTCAATGGAAGACTGTGCGTCTTGCAGACTACAGATACAACTTTCTCATTCTCTACGACCTTATAAAATCGCTGGATGCTGTGTTCGGCTCATTTGAAGCTGGTAGTGTAACGTTGAGCAAAGAAGATAAACGACAAGGCCTAGCTCGCGATATGGTTATCACGATGAACCTGCAGTTGCAGAAATTCTCCAGGTGCGTGCGTACGTTTGTTGACAAAATGTTATGGTTATACATTTATTCAAAAACGTTGTGGCTGTACATTCTTGAAAAAATGTTGTGACTGTTGCCATTATGGTTGCCGTTGTGGTCCCTGTAAAGGTTGCTATAAAGGCTACAAATGTTACCGTATCTTATTAGCTCTGACTAACGCGCTTGTGTATATCGTTACAGGGATTTTGTGAACTCCATGAAAGGATTCAATCATGTATTACTGCAGGCCAAGGATTGGATCAATGATATGAAGTGGCTGGAGCAAGATTGGGATGAAATTCATCCCACATACGTTGATCTATTCGCCCACGAAACGAAAATGCTCCGACTAAGCCCCGCTGTCATCCAAAGACGACATCAAGAACGTGCAGAATACATTATACCAAATTTTCGAACTGCGCGCTTGCGGACTCGGTACCAATTGCATTCTAAACGCTATGCATTGCTATTTGATCAAATTGTTGGTCATGTAGCCGCCGTACCCAACCGAACGACACTGTCGTTCAACTTTGACTGGATTCCATTGCTGACTCAGCAAATCATTGTCTCGTCATCAGACCTCACGTGATAACCCCGACAATTGGTTGGCCGAAGAAGACACCAACGCGCAGCATTAGTGAGGTGGAGTTGGTCATCCTACGAAGAAATCTCAACCGCAATCACTGAGGAGTAATTATTGTGAGTCTCATTTATAAGACAATCCCACAGACATCGCGCGCGCATGTGTACATGTACGGGCCTCTCATTGACGACGAATACCCCGACGAGATGGAGCATATATGGCGCAATGGATTCCTTGATTTCCTAACAAGATGGCATGACGACTCAGCAGCAAATCGCCGTTTTCCGGAGGTTGACCCACTAGACTGGATGCTTTCACCTCAGCAACCTGACTGGAAAAGCAGGGATATCTTTATCATAGCCCAAGTCTACAGCAGCATCAACAATGGTGACTTCAGAAACCACGCGGTCACTAAAGCGGACATCGCTGTGATGCGATTACGAACGCTATGGATTGTCACCATGCTCTTCACAGAAGTGCCTGTGGACCACAACGATGATATCGTTGCGCGCGAGACGCACAAACAACTATGTGATAGCTTAGCGAACGGCATAACTGTGCCATGGTAAGCCTATTGCTTTAAAAATAACGCTTGCTTCGAGCAGCACGGCAAATGATTATTCCTCGTTGTCATCAGACTGTAGCAAACCTTCATCCATTGCCGTGGCTAGCTCGTATCCGAGTTGGTGTGCTCTTCGATAATTTCTTGGAGCTCCATTTGCGCACGTTCCGATCTCGAGAGCCTTGTTATACCGTCCAGTTGCTCTTATCTGGGCGAGATCTCGCAGCCGTGAGCGGACCAACTGACGCGGGCGGACGCTCTTGTTCATTATGTACGTGCGAGAGGGGACTGGTCTGAAGAAGTGGTGCCGCTGCTTGCTCCAACTGCTATCGTGTCGCTCGGCCTCTGTGTCGTGGAATCTGTTCTGTTTGCAAAGTCCGCTAACCGAATATTCTGCTATTCGACCCACGGTGCAAAACTCAATATTTGCGTTAGGCTGACTCCGCGCGTAACAAATAAGACCCCGTGAAACAAAATGCGACTTATCTACATTTTGTTAGTTTTGAAACCAAGCATATCACGTGATACTTCGATGTCTTGTGGTCATTTTAAGCCCTAGCTTGTCCCAAAATGTTGAGTAGAAGTGGTTGAGATGTCCATTACAAAAAACTCCGGAGAAATTTAAAAGTGCAAGAATGTTTTTCTTGGTTTGTCATGACTGGAACAACATATTGCACACGCTAGATGTTTTTTGAGTGGTGTCTCATTCTCTAAGCCTCAATAAACACGATTATGACATAAGTGTCAAATCATTTCACCGGACTCACATAAGCACCAAATCGTGTTAATGCCCTGTTTTTACTCGGCGGGTTCCTTCCTCACTTTCTTTCTTGCGGCTTCAGTTGCAGAGTCTTCGATGTGCTTTGCTGTGCGTCTTCCGCAGCCGCCATTGCGTATTTAAGCTGCTCGACACATGAAGGTGCACTCTTTCTAGCGTTTTGACACCGTTTCGCCTGTAGGACCATCTCGGCGCGGTGTTTCAGGCGTGCTCGCTTAGTGTTCTTGGATTGTGCAGCTTCCGACTGCAGGGCACCACGCACGGTTGACATTGCTCCCTCTTCACCGTGTTCACGTCCCTGGCGGTCTCCTTGCAAGTGGCGACTGACTGGCTGGCTGGCGTGTAATTTATCGGTCATAAAAGTAAAACCTCTGTTTCTCGAAAGTTCGTTTTGGTGCGAAAATGAATGGCCCAACTTCAAACGGCCGTATCTCAAAATCAGCAAAATGTAGGTAGGCGCATTTTGTTTCACGGGGTCTTAAATTATAAATTACCTCAGCGGTGCCGCCACCATATGGTGCTATTGTCACTTTATGAGATGTTAAGGTCGCCGATAGGGTCGCTTTATTGGTATGGCGGCTGTAATTCCCGTCGTTTTGTCGTATTATGGTTGCGGTAACGCCATTCCGTATTTTACGGGGAAAATTTGGCATGACCGGGACACCGGGTTAGGTGTGTGCAAGACCGGACCAACATTCTCGATAAAAGCTTTCGTTCTTTACGAGAGCTGTGCAGAGAGGTTGCGTGCACGAAACTCAGAGTATGGCTATGCGATGTAAATTCCTGAAAGAGACCGTCGTACCTATCATTGTCCGATATATCAAACGGCAACAATCTAAACGGCAACCTGTGGAAAATGACTCAGAATACGATGCTGGTGACGACACCAATGACGATTCTGAAGCGTCCTCAGTTGACCACGCCGACTTTGATGGAGAACCTGGGGACATTTGTCGGGACGCAGATGACAGTCATACGAGAGCTGTTGCTGAAGCTCGAGAGGACTCTCGGAGTGAAGACCCCGGTTTCATTTTACATGCTAATGAGTGTCGTTGGATCTGGCGCGGTGTTTGCCTACCATCGGTGGACAAACCTCTGAAGGCATCAACTTGACGTACCCAGTGTAGTAGCGTGACCTGCGTAGTCTTAGTACAGTAGCTTTTGATTGGGGATATCATCGTATTAAATTATTTTAGTTGACTTTCATGCACGTACTTTCTTCTGCACGAAAGCATTTAATGCTGCACGAAAGTATTTTCGTGCCTTGCACGAAACAGCCCTATTCCTTATGGATAACGGGCCCCATTTCCGTAAGGAACCAAACTCTTCAAAGCTGAAGGATTTCACAGCATACATAGATTAAAATTCATTACATTTCAAAGATAATTTGACGAGATCTCACAAATCTCGAGGGCACCTTCACCATTAGCCAAATGGACGGCAACGAGGACGGATACAGCTGCAACGACGCCAACGGGACGCCAACGCGCGCGGCACCGTTGTAGGCAACGACGAACATGGTGCGCTCGATCTAACTATCTAAGAGAATACCAGCTCACCTACGATATTCGAGCCTGCAGTGCAACACACGAGGCTTCCCCACGCTCGTACAGCAAGCTCTGGCACCTCGGCTGGAGACACAGACTTCGACCGCCCAAGATCAACTGCATGGTATCAACAGTATCTGGAAGCATCAGCACAATGGCGAGTGACAGTTTATCTGTACTACTAGGGCTCAGGCTCCGCTATCGGCACAATCGGAGCCTCTTTTCTGTGATCACCTGCTGTCTCGTTAGGTCGTCCGAAACACAGTACAGTGACTACCGCAATTAGTGTCACTAGCACTAATTTAATTTAGACGTTTGACATTTTTGACACCAATTTTAGTGTGAGTGTCACTATATTTGAGCTTACAATATTTACAGTTTGATAAAATAGTATCACTCCCGCTAAACAACCACACTCGTGGCGCTTTCCTTGGTTGATGTGGCACTTCCCATCGTTGCTTTTGCACTATCTTAGTTGGCACTGGCATCGAAATTGTCTGACGTGGCAGTGAAATTTTCACCAGCAAATTCATCAGGATATTTCTGGATGATCGCCTGTAGATGAGGGAATAATTGCTGGATGCTCGAATTTTGAATCAATTAATCAATTAACCCTTTTGAACGGTAGTTAGGTGTCACGACGACGCCGTGACACTAATTCATGTATGATACTATTTATAGAAACTAGCAGCTACTGTAGCAGCTATGTAGTTCTATTGCTACAAAATGTTGGAACGTTCCAGTTGTGAGCAGTCTTACGACTTTTAACGCGAACTGCGATTTGTTGTTGATGTACAGAATGCGTTATTTACGTGAGCAAATGGTGTTAAATTTTCTCAGTCGCATTGAACGAAACGCAAAAAGGTGTGCCACTCTTCGGATCGCGTAAAATACGTGGCAAATGGTGTCTAAAAATGAGTTCACTGACGAAAACGATATGCATCTCAAGGCCATCTCAACTGTAATGCGATGGGGTAGTGGTACCGCTGGCACACTGCGTTCGTCGTAGGCTGTGCTAGTGGGCAGTCACCTCTTTTCATGATGATGGTGTCCGGCTGCTTCCAGCGCAGCAACAGTCTCTGGTGCCCGCGGTGTCAACAATCCGAGATGCAGGTCGATTACGCTTTCTACGCCTACGCTCCTGACAATACTAAGTTGGTGATCGCGGAAACTTTCGAAAAATACTCGGAGTTGTGGAGTCTATAATATGAGTTTAACCCTTCAAGCCCCGACGGAAAATCCAGGGGTATATTTTGGTCTATGTTGGAGCTCCAACATGATTACATCTAGACATAAGTATAGGTCTTCTTTAAGTGCTAATTCGGTGCGTGACAGAGACTGGTGCCAGGGGTGGGTATACGGATGCTGTACATAGTCGGACACTTCCAACATATCGGCCCTGATGTTGGATCCATGGTTGCTCAGGCATCCAACAAGTTGGAAAAACCAGCATGCATAATGTCCCTTCTATTGGAGCCATGCTGACTTTGCGCCGCATTCTCTCCCACTTGAAAACACATGAATTTCTATCGAATCAAAATTTAATTCACCAGCACGCAGTCTATCACCACATCCAAGAAACGTGAATGGACGGTTCATCACGAGCAAGACCAGGGAGGAAACATTACCTATTCCTCACTACTAATCGACTCTGTTGCCTTATCCGGACTGGGTTCACTGATATCATCTGAGTCCTGTCCAGCGCCACGAGCGTGAGGTGCCTCCCCTCGATCGACTCAACTCCCTCACTCAAGTCAACCCGCCGGCGCCGGCGATTGCGTTGCCGCTTCCCTCCTTGGCGGTCTTGTACGCGATGGTTCTCGAGGTGGCGTGGTGGGATGTGCTCCCCGTTTTGCCACTCCGAGTGCCATATCTGAAAGCATGTCTTTGACTGGCCCTTGCGTACAACGTTGCACAAGTGCTTCCTGGAAACGCACACACACCTAGACGTCAGATAGTACGAAACAGTAAAACTTAGGTTTCTAGCTTACCGTATTTTGCCATGGGAGCATCGCACGCAATACCATTTCGGGAACTTTCGGGGCCTCACACGAAAGCCCGCACACGCATGGCAGGTCCGCGCAATCCGCTTCTTGCTAGGTTGCCCTTCCCTGTCTGGTTTATTTGTCTTCGCCTTGTCTGAACATGAGCCAGATAGTGCTCCGTCGGATCACTGCTGCTGCGGGAGGTCGTGAGCGGCGACGCTGCCGATCTGTCCTCCGCTCTGGTCGCTGCCTCAACATCCTCAAACGTCGCTTGGTCGACCGCGAGCTGCTGCTCGTGTAGTGTCCTCAAAACCTTATGATGGTCAGAAGTTGGCTGGTCCGTTGTTTTCAGGTGGTGGTGGTGAACTATAAATGCATTCACCAGCGCCATAGCCACCAATCCAAAGAAAAGGGAGTTGAAGTATTTCTTCGGCTTGTATGCGAGCTGTACACTGTATCGCTGCATGCGCAGCTGGTCGTGGATGTCCACCCCTCCCATCCATCTCTGATAATTCCTTAGTAGACCGGGAACAGGAAAATTCTCCTCTCTCTCCCACCCTTCGCACTACACGCAAGATAATATTAGATATAGCATAATGTCGATGGCATTACACGATCCCACGTATCATCCAACATAAGGCACTTACAGACAGGGCCGAGCTCTCTGCCCCTCCAGTCGACAGCAAATGAACAGGGCGATTGTCCATCCATATTGCTGCTGTGATTTGTGGGAACGTCTTGTTTTCAGCCAGCTTCACAGTTCCAGGTGGCGGCTCGGCTGGGCGGTTTGCATGTGCTACCTTCTTCGTAACCACACTGTTCGCGTAGCCTGATCGATTGGTCAGTATGGTTCTAGTGAAGTATAGTCGACGAGGAGAAGCTCCATAGCCATAACAACAGACGTGTAGAATCTATCCGTCACAACGATGCGAAACGGCGCAGTTGGCGAGGGGGAGTAAGGCATTATAACCGAAGCAGGCCCTGGCGAAATGTCAGCAGGAGTCGGTGTCGAGATGTCGGTTTTGGCCTCCACGTAAAGCTCAATCTTATGTTCGACAACATGCTGGATAAGAAACAACAATGTGAGCGACATCCAACATTACCAACTTGACTCCAAAAATAAGGCCCAGCGAGCCGAAGCTCACGGAGCTACTAACGCACATCGTGAAATAAGCCGTTTCTCCGCAGCACGCCGAAAATAACTTGGCCCCCACTTGTGGGGCTTGTTAGGGAGGTATTGGCGTATCGGTTTTCGACGTGCACGCGTCGGGATCGTGACTTCGTCGTACGCAAAACTGGACCGATGTTGTATCTACGCGCGAATGTCTTTTGGAGTGGTGTCACGACGCGTCGCACTTTCCTGCCACGGTCAACATGAGCCTGTGGTGACGAGTTATCAGTAAAAGGAGATTTTGTATCACATACTCGAACCGATTGCGGGCCAACCACTGTCCAAATCTCCCCGCAGGAACAGCGCTGTGCTGGGTGCGACTCCAATGCGCATACAACCCTCGAGTCTGGGGCGCCAGCATTCGTGCGATCAGGAGGCCAACAACTCGCACAATTTCCCACGGTTCCACCGGCCGTACTTGGCGTAACGCTTCCGCACGTCTCTGAGAGGGTTGACGTCACCAGGGCCTGACTTGCGCTGGCTTTTGAATTTCACGAGCACGCTTGTCGATGTTCTGCATATGGTATTTGATGGTCTCCTTTCGATATTTCACCACAATTTCGTAGGCATGAAAAAGAAGAAGTGCGTTAGTGGATCCTCCGACGGTCCTTACGGGCCGAGTGCGACTGTGCAATCCGAAGCACAGTCGCACTCGGCCCGTAAGGACCGTCGTACAGCCCCGCATATGTCGGATCGGGGCCGAATTGCGATGGATTTGCCGGCCAAAAGCAACGGCACGAAAAATTAACAAGAAACAATATAGCACGACAATGTCCGTAGCCTACAGTATTCCCAGCCCGACTCACGCATCTCCTTCATAAGCTGCTTTTTTAGGCCGTTTGTAGGAGGTGACTATTTGGCAGTTCTTCCTCCGCATCACCTTCCTCCTCGGCGGATGAAAATGTCAGCTCCCACTTCCCCTCTCCATCCTCCTCAGATTCACCTTCGCCACTCGAGACGTTGTCACTATCTGAATTGAGAGCTGTGTCGTTGGCCGCGCTGCCACTGCGCACATAGCACAGGTCATCGCATGATAGTATCTCGTCGCATTGATCATCAGACCCCTCCATGACTTGCTCTCCATCACTGCTGCTGCAATCGTTATATTGCGCTTGCGCTTGCCTGCACTCGACTGTAGACGGTCGCCGGTCATTTGACGTACAGGCTTTACCAGTCCTTGAATCAAGGGTGGATCTGATCTTGGCTCAGAATCCCGCGTCGCCGCAAAAGCTGGAGGTGATGTTGTAGCTACGAGCCAACTTGCAGGAGGTGCTGGATGTTCCCTGGTCGGTGCGCACGCTGCTGGAGATGAATATAACTAGCCGGTCCCTTGATGTTCACCATCACTGTCGTCACTGGAACTAGGTCAGCATTCAGCTGTAATGTCATCCATAGCCTGCTGAACCGAGTCACCAACGGCACTCATACTCCCACCAACCCCGCTCTCGCCGGTGCCTTGCCTGCTGTCTTTAGCGGTATCTTAGACGTTTTCTTTGCTGCACGCCGCGGCTTCCGGGTCGCCTAGGTTTGGCCTCACTCGATGGTTGCAAATCGGATTTTTCAGACACTGCACTTGGTCCAGCAACAGCGTCACGCTGCTGCATCGCCGCTCGAACTTTGATCGATGGCGGGTGCTGCTCACCAAGTTTCTCGCGGCGACAACGCCGCTCCCGGTGCAATATCTCCAGTTGCGTCTTCTTATCAGCAGCAGTCATTGAGCGCTTCTGCATTTTGCTGGACGACGAAACCATCCTTCTTCTCTCCGGCTGTCAAATCTCGGAATGATAAGTATGTAAGACCCGCACAGCCATCAATTCTGGGCCCCCTCCTTGTGTACCTCCCCGTCCCCCATGTATCCCCCAGCCTTCCCGTTCTCCCGGACAGTCACTCCTTTGGCCCTACACCTGTGCATCTCCCGTCTATTTTCCCTCTGGTTTTACTATAGACAAAATTTAATACAAACATCAAGCTTAAATTCCATTATGTTGGACCCTCCAACATAACATAGATTCCGAAAAACATAAATACACTCGCTATGTTGGAGGGTCCAACATCGTGGGCTTGAAGCGTTAAGAAGGACCCGCAGCTCGCTATGAAGGGCGTACCGTGGTTTCATCGCGTGTTCTCAGGTCCTCTTGGCCAACCGCTCACTTACCAACAAGTGAAGCAGAAGTTTTACGTACTTGACGCATTACAGTGCAATATGTTGAAGCGACCACGTATCCCAGGTCCTGTGACCAGCAAGTATTGTGTGGTGTTGATGAGCCAAGGTAACAGACTACAATGGTGCGAGATCCCTGAATATTGCCTTAGGAAGCATTACGCTCACTGAACCTGCACTCGCGCGTACCACTGAGCTCCACACTTGGTAAACCAACCTACCCCATGACCACGTATTTCGACCAAGTTCTCTGCTGAACGGCACAGCTGGTCAACCTGGACTTGCAATCAATGCCATGAGCACATGTCCAATTTCACAGCTCAATGGCGCAGCTGACAAAGGCTTGGATTAGCGGGGGATCGTTATTAGTATTATTTATACTTATACCGAGGTCAAGATTAATATGTCGCAATACTATGGCCCTCTTAAAAAGTGTGTATTAATAATAGGGTTACGAGGATTAGTCCTTGCGATAATACTTTTGCCAGATACACTATAGAGCAGAGCAACTGCTGAGGTCGCCTCCTCTTCGGTTGCTGGCATAATCGGTGCCGGGGGCGAGTCTATCTGTTATGTAGTCGTTTAGCTGTCCGTCGCTGCCGGAGTTCCTTGAGCCAGCGATGAGTACGGCATGTCAGCACCGTCGGTGTTGTCAGAGCAGGTATGGACGGTGTGATCAGTACCGGCGGCACCGTGTCGGTCTGAGCACGGAAGTATCCGTTTGGGCCACCGTCGCGTCTGTCGTGTGGTCAGCGAAGGTCGGGGGCTATGTGGTCGATGCATCCGCAACTGCATTGGTCTCCTTGGCCAACACATTCTTGTCGACGAGCGTAGTGTCCGCTTTCGTGGAAGTCTGATCGGTGTGGTCCACCGATGTGTCTGTTTAAGTCACATTCCCCAGAGGCATTCCCGAAGGTCGTGGATGGCGTGACGACCGCATCGCTAATGTTTTCGATTGCTTTTTTAGATCGAAGCCATTAAGATTTAATAAAATTGGAAGAAGATACGCTGGAGCGCTACTGAGCTGAAGGATATATATCCCTATCCCATACGGATCCCCGGCGGAGACATCGTTAGAGAAACTCCCGGTAGAATCGATAGAGAATGGGGCTGGATCATCACTTGACTCGCGGACTGCTTCTAGAGACGAAATTGTTGTCACTATATTGATCACAGCCTCCTGTGTGCAAAAGTATTACAACGTATTACAAGCGCGCGTCAGGCGTTGTCGCCATAACCACAATAAATAAAATAGAAATTAAAACGTATTACATTTAATACAAATCTGTAACCTCATATTAATCCGTGGCATACAAATTGAGTTCGCAAGAATCGTGGCATTAGTAATAATACAATCGGTATTACTTTGGAAAAAATAGTAGTGAGTAATACAATACTTTGGACAATCCGAACCTCTGCCAGCTGGTTTCAGGCTCCCGCAACCACGTTTTCACGAGAGCTGTGAACCCCCTAGGCTTTCGTCCGGGTCACCCAAATTTAGACTTAATACTTTCTCGATAAAAGGGCCCTTTCACTTCATTCGCAAAACAAGGTGCGAAAACGGCCTCTAAAGGGCGATTTTACGCTCTTTAAGAGCGCTTAAGCAAATTGACTTAATTTTATCATCCACGAGTATTACTACTAATCGGAAGTGTCTATTGGGAAGGGTTGTGTGTAAATTTGAGAAAGTGGTGGTTTCACTAGGATGGGAAGCACTTTAGTGCTGCTATCGCAATTCAAACAGGATTATATCCGTGGTCATACTCATCGGTAAACCAGTTGCATACCGGTATGTCTGCGGTGGTGTAACGGGGTCCCCAACATAGTTATATCCGTGGGCAGTACGTTACCGGTATACTAGCTGTGTACAGTTGCAGCGTAATGTTGTGGTAATATATGTATACGACGCTTCTGGTTAAGGTTAACCCTTTCAGGGCGGCCGAAATAACAAGAGGTTGCTGCTGACATCCAAGGATAGTCAATCAGGGACCAAATACCAAAACCTTCAGCTAATCACATGGTGCGTAGGTAATGACGTGTTACACCATCCCCCACTCGTTTCGGAGAATCTCACGACGATACTCGCAATTTTGAACTATCGAAGAAATGAGGGACGATGGCCAATGCGAAGCGTGCCGTGGGCTCAGATGCCACTGGCTGAAGTATGGCGACACTCTAAGCTCCTGCTACGGGCGCGTGTTGTTGGTAAGAGGCGTTCCCCGGCGTCTCCACATCAAGAAGGCACTCTTCCAGCTCTACTATTACCTTGAGCACGGTAAATTAGAGCCGCGCTCTCGTTTCTGGTTTCCTGCCAGCATGGTCACGTTTTTCTTTGCCTCGTGCTGTGCAATGCTGCACCTATTGTCGCTTGGTAGACTGCCTCCAGCGCTCGTCGAGCACTCGGTGCATACGGCTCCATGAACGCATACTGGTAGTGGTAGAATGCGGAGCACTGTGCGTGAAACCTCCTTATGCACTTGGCACACCCGTACGACGATTTGCGTTTTATTTTCTAGCATACTACAAGCAGATATTGCAGCCGTCCGTGCGAAGTGCGTTTAGTTTGGCGTCACGACGTGTACGCTGTTGACGCTGCCGACAAGATCAGAGATGTTCTCTGTTTGGGCCGAGTCTCGTCAATCTAGCTTCTCCTTTCGCGCTGTGCGTCGAGCATGCGTGAGTTTTCTGCAATTTCATGCTTGAACTCTCTATGCGTGATGCCGATACCTGTACTCTATTGAAGGTGTTTCAGCAGGGCGAATACATTTTTATAACAGATATGTCAAACAGCCAGGTAAACACCCTCGTGCTGAGAAACTTCTCCTTTCGACGCGTAAGGGTTGATGCTGCCCCGTTGGTCGACACGATCGACCCCGCTCATAGTAAGATTGTATGCTGCAAAAATAGCAGGCACGTGAAACGTTGTTCTGTGCATTGACTCGACAGCCGCCCATCTTCGCAACGGGTAGAGCCCGTGGTATCAGTGGATGGCTTTAGCACCCGACGTGGTCATCACGCGTATAGAATGCTTTTCCGCGAGATCATTCATAAAAAAACCACCGCCTTCTTGTCGTTGAAAATAACATATCCTGCGTTCGGAAAGAGCGATCCCGCTGGTATGATCACGCTGAGTACAGCACTTTCAGAAGCTTAACGCAATACATAATGCAATTGCTTAGTGCACCAACCATCCCATTTCCTATTGTTTAAGCTTAAGCACGGTCTACTTAGTCAACAACCTTAGCAACCTAAGCTAAACCCAGACTTCTCCATTCACACGCAGAAATACTAGCTGCTCCAGGACCCGGGCAGGATACCTTTTCTCTTGTCATGGAAGAGTCGCTTGGCCGTTTATAACAGTCCTTATACAGAGTTAGAAGTTGACTCGGGTAAGTTGAGATTAATAAAGCGGTCTTGCTACTTCCCGCCTTGGAAAATAAATAGCCTCAAGTCCCTCTCAAATCAATCCTAAATGAATTGAGGATTTGCAATTCATTACGCTAATTGACAAGCACACTGCAATTCATTAATCGAAGGCGATTCATTTTTAAATGGCCGAGTGCATAATGTATTGGCCCGCCCTGGCTTATAGAGGATGTACGATTTAGCTTGTGTCCTCGCCTTTGTTCGTACGCTACTCTCATCTAAGCTGCAGACTCTGTCGGAACAGCAATACCTGGCAAACTTGCGTTGAAAATACCGAAGAAATCGGCGGATGTGCCAAAGCGGATCGGGGTTCGACGTGGTGACTTCCGTAACCTTATGGAGTAGCTGATTATTGAGCGGGTGACTCCGCTGCTGCCTCTGATGTGGGCGCTGCTGGTAGTGCTGCGGGTTTTACAGCGGGCTCTGCAGCTGTTACGTCATCGGGGTGATGCACTCGCAGTGTAGAACGAATCTCGATGATGCGATCGCGGAAAATCGTGTCTGCACAGTCCCGCTGCCCGAGAAACATCCTACCACACTAAAACTGCCTCGGGTCGGTTAGTGCTCACATACTCATAGTCACTTTTAAGCCGATGTACGCGTCCAGCGCAGCCATTGTAACAGCTTTCTTGTCATCTGCATGCAGTGCGCTCTTGGTCCATTGTCGCCATGTTGTTTTTAGCTTCTTGATCACGACAAGGCCAAGCCAGCCAGCAATATCCCGAGAAGCGTACGGTTGTTTAATCTATCCCTCCTCAAGATGTAACCCGCTGTCAATGTTCAGACAATTTTTTTTTTAAAAAAATTATGTAACAAGCAGCCGCGGTGTCGATTTGAGCTGGCCTTCCGTCTTGCTCGTTCGTCCCTTGTTGAGATTTATTATCAGATCAAGCAGAGCAGTCCCATTCAGACAGCAGCGCGCCAATATGCATGGTTCGGGGAGGGGTGACCTGCATCGTGCCGTTGTGTTGGCAATTTTTACACTTCCCAACAGGCAAGCTGGTGGAGCGAAATTCGTGGTGGAGAACCGTTCTGAGCGGCTCGCAAATTTTGGCTCATTGCCAACACTGCTCGCGAAATTATGCGAACTTCTCGCACATTTCAGCGCCTTATTGCGCCTTGGCTGTATATTAGAGGACGTGTGTGACCCTTTGGCGCTAGTCGATGATTTTGTCGCAACCCTTGGTAAATTATCAGCCAATCGCGCTGTCTAAACGGAAGTGTTAGTGGTCCGGCGTGATCTCTGATGGCCCCAAGTCTGAGCCGTCCTAAAAGAGTTAAATTAAATGCTAAACAGCTTACTACTAGCCCTATTAGAGAAAGGTAACCATCCTATTGGTGTTTGTATAATCAGAATGTGTTACTTAAATTAACAAGCTGAAGTCGTCCAAGCTAAAGTTGGTTTCGAAAACAAAACTCTAGAAACTATGTGACTTGGTGAGATTTCATTCACGCAATAAAAATCTGGCGGGGCAATGAGCAAGAGAAAATAGGAGTGGCAGCGGTGAAAATACCAACAGGGACAGTCGATACAACAGACTGGATCGCAGAGGAGCTTACAGATGTATGACTGGAACGGCAATGAATGCACAAGATATCGTCTGGCCCGGCAAGAGGATGCGGCTGTGAAGCCGACGCAGCAGATGCCCAAATACCCTTAACAAAGTGTGCTGCTAAAATGCATTGCGTGCATGTTGTGTGCTGCTAACGCGCATAACATGTCCGATAAACGTTGTAATTCTAAGTAGATGACAAGGACAAATGCCGCATTAGCTTCTCAAGCTTCAGGGCTGTATACCTTTCTTGCTTAACTATTTCCTATTCTAACCTTTGCGAAGCCCTAGTTTATTTTGTATTTGAGCATAATCTGTCAGCCACGTCGACGCCATCACGACCATAATCTGGGACACCCGTGCCATTCATTTCTCATCATTCAAAACTAAGACACACAAATTCTTTGTTGTCAATTTAAAAAGAACAAGATCCGTGCACGCTTCATTCCCGTCTGATATCCACTCCCCTTATACAAAGCCACACGCGGACCGATTTTCAAAACGGGAAGACAGACTGCTGGTACAAATTGCTATTTAGTTCGAGCGCGACACTGTGTGGAAATGGCGCGTGGCGTTCTTCGACCCGCTTAACAATGTGACGGAACCCACCGCTGCTCGACATTAGCTACACGTCTCAGACACGGGTATGACACTGTGCACCTACACCTCCAAGCGGGGACAGGCCAAGTTGCGATAAGAAGGACTGTAAAGGTTCTTCGACGGCCACTGACCGCCGACTTGCCAGTTATCCCTACGGCCCCACATCCTAGAGGCACAAATACCTCCTTTTTTTTACGGAGGTTCACGAGGTAACCCCGGACCCGGGGGGTGGAGCGGCGTGGTCCGCGTTAGGCAGTCAACTGCGGAATTACGGGTCTGCTAGGTGATCAGTATGTCACACTAGGCAATAACGACAACCAACAATGTGGCGGAAAATATAGGCCTACTAATAGGGCTTAAGGCGTGCGAGCAACGGGGTTGATCGCCGATACATGTGATTAGAGACAGCGAGATGATTGTATGGCAACACCGAGCAAGGAGGCAGCCGAAGGCCTCACACCTTCGATCGTTATACTGGCAGAGCCGCCGCATTGCGGATAAACTTTCGGTGTTAACATGGCAACATCACCTTCGAGCGTACAATAAAATGGTTGACACGCTTGCGAACATCGCGGTGGACAATCGCACAAGTACTAAACAAGAGCCTTCACAGCAAGGTGCAAATGCGACTCGCTGGTCTTCTGTCATATCTTACGCCGCCGGCGACGTGGGACACTGGCTCCACTGCAATCTAGACGAGGGATCTTCGGGACCCGATGCCTCCCTGCTATAAGAAAAGGGAGGATTGATCTAGACCTGGCTCCGGACCGGGTAGAGCAACGACAGCAGACGATCTAGAAGCGACTGCTGGTATGGACATAGGATGTCGTTAGCTATAGATAGTTAAGTGACAACAATGTACCTCATTGGTTCGCGGGCTGTTTACCCGCTAGATTCGCAGTTCGGGTGAAGATATTTTTTCTCATGCATTGACAGCAGGGATTGGCAGTAGCATGAATTTGGACCCTTTCACAACAGTATAGGACAATGATTGTGATAGTTACTATACTGTGCTACAACTGAGTGATGTAGCAAAAACTAGTAAGTATACTACTACAGACAATCCTCTTATTAGTGATAGTTTTGGGCAGAGGCTATTTATCACTAGCAAGAGGTGTCACTATCAAGGATTGTACCATGCAAGGGGTACAATTGACATTGGTAGCTGAAGCCATCCAGCACCCGCATTAGGCTCACCAATGCCCAGCGGCTGCAGATTTATCGTCATAAGGAAGACTGTCCCTCTGCCAGTCAAAGCCGTCTTGCCCACTGGCAAGATGGGATCAGAAGACGTTTCAGCTTGTGAGCCTTCATTTTCAGGCTGTGATTTCAGCTGTGGTTGAGAAGGACAGCCTTGAGTGTAATAACGAGCAGGGGAAAGTCCTGCAAGAGATGGCTGATATGGCTGATACGGTGGTGACAGCCGCAAACCTTACTGCCGATTCGGCAGAGCTGAGGAACTACAGTAGCGATTGCAGAGTGGATGGCCAAGCTCTTTTCACGCTGATACTTTGGGCGTGCAATCCGTGGCAGTGAGAGGCTTTCGATATATACAGAGTGCGTTTAGAGAGGAGCTAGGTAGAAAACGAGGGCGTAAACAGCAACTGTCCTTGGTAGACATGCTGCACAGAATGGCCGACTTCAATTGTTAAGCTCCTCTAGTTAGTGATATGCGAGGTATTTGTATCACAAAGCACAATCTAGAGGTCGGAGGAAGTTTTGACTTGGTTTTGTAAACCATGGTCATTGGGAGAGGGTCTCTCAGCACTAACGAGAGGGTATCACTACATGAGATACCACTAAGAAGAGGAGTGTATGTAGTACTATTTGTTCTTCTAAATACAAGTAAGATTGAAATGATGTTTCGCTTCCCTCCAGCGCTTTCCGCAAGCATACGAAGTCGGCATACTTACTATTTTTCGTCTTTCGATGTTTGTGATTATCAGACACCATATTATGGTGTCTGATAATCACAAAGGTCGGTGGTTACATCTCTTCTGCTGGAGTTCCATCGCTATTATCGCCCTGGTGCTCGAATACGGTATACTACAGAAGTTGTAAGCAGCGCGTTAGGCCATCAATGCTATGCGAAGGATACCCCTTTTGTTAAGCATATAGCGCTTGTTAACTCGCCCTCGTACACGTCGATAGCATGCACCTATTGCAACGCGGCTCTGTTTTGGCAAATTTGGGTCCGTCAACGGTACAACTCATCACAAACTTCGACAAAACTCTTTATCTCCTGTCAAATAGAGGAATGAGGATCAATAGCATTCGCCTCAACCTCTTGGGAAGCCTATCGAGCCTTCAGGTGCAAATGCGCGTTGCTGAAAACTAGTACTAGCCGCAAAAAGCTAGTGCTTACCCATTCAACGTAGGCTATACCCGTCGATCTCTGACGAAGATCGCTGTCGACGCAAGACAGTGTAGTACTATATGACTACCAGTACAATGGGGATAAAACAAATGATATAATACTATTTCTTACCAAAACTACTACCAAACCCTGATTGGCTTTCGCCCTCGCCAATTCAAAGTACGACATGGCTTCACCTTACTGCACTGGTAAAGCAGCAGCCCATTATTCGTTGCTGCTTGGTGCTGCTCGTATTGCTCCTTGCGTAGCTGCTCGCATTGATGCTTGCATTGCAGCTTGAATTGCTGCTTGCATTGCAGCTTGCATTGCTGCGTGCATTGCTGCGTGTATTGGAGCTTGCAGTGCTGCGTGCATTGCTAATACTTACATGCATTTGGTTGGTGCTATGCACGTCGTTTGAAGGTTGTTTGAAAGTGATGTCTTGCGAATGTTGTTTGATGACAAGATTGCTGGCCCCACTAACGACAGTTCTTACGAACTGCGAACTGAGAAATGAAACGAAACGAGCGCGACGGCTTGTGGATTATTTGGGGCTATCTGGTGCGCTGGATGCGGACGAAGCGGTACTGCGCACGAGCTCCGAATGCGATTGTATAGTCTCAAGCGTAGTAACTTGGTGACTTCAAAGCCGCCCTTCGTTGTCGAATTCTCGCCAAAACCCCTCTAACAGAATCAGGTGCGTCCATGCTCGCATGCGTCTTTGCATTGTGGTGTGGCCAACTAACCGTGTTGTATCTTTGGCGCTGCAGGCGATGAAGTTTATGTAGTCGGTGTCGATTGCATCCAAGGTGCTGCACAAGTCGGACGTGGTGATGGCGGAGGGCCAGGCGCTTGTATTGGTTTTGATGCTGATTGCGCCGGTGTTTCTGGCGGTTAAGTATTCACTATAGGTGCGACCGTGTTTGCGAGTGTATTTGCGTTGGTGTAAGAGTTAGTGAGGACGGTGGAATGTGTTTGATGAGCAGGGGTATAATGGCAATTCCTTAAAAAGATGCGCCGACAGCCAAGCTTCAGCATTACCAGCCAATGGGCCAGGATAAGCCAGCGAGATCTGAGATCAGCCATGCAACCTCTGTTTAATCAATCGGAAGCGACAGAGACGAAATCAGCCATATTTGGAAGTATTAGCGCGGAAGACGTTCGGCAATCGGCCGGTCGTATGCACGATAATGCTGGAGAGATGCTGCCGTCAGGTGTGTCCGTCATCATTGATGTGCTAGGTGCGGCAGAACATTGATACTTCTCGATGTTGGAGCTGTTGTGGCCAGCTTTCTGGCTCAGGTGGCACTTACGACGAATGTCAGTGTTTGCATTGGTGTCGATTTTCTAGCTGAGATACGCTTACTTGGGCAATCGTGCATTCAACGGCAAGCCGAGCGTCGTGCACAACTTTCCAAAGTGAATTTCGAGGCTTCCGATGCTCGAGATGCAGCGATATATACCCAACCTCCTATGTGCAATGCTATTACCGTATTTTCTAGCATGTTTCTCTTTGACGAAGAAGCCAAGTTGGCTGTGGCTCGGGAACTCAGCGCAATGTCACGCGCACGAACAATCGCAGCAACTTCTCGCTTTTGCCTAAGACTTCGCCTTACATGCTCAGATCTGTTTTGCGATCGGTGGGAATTTCTGCGAGAGATGAAACTGTCGTGTAGCTGGAAAGCAATACTTCATCCAGTGTACATTTATCAGAGAAAACTATGATGAGACACACATCATTATAAAAAAATATATGCTCCGTCATGTCGCATTAGGCGTTGCCACACCATAGCGTAAAGTTGCCGACAGCGGCCGACACAGGCCGACACGGCCATGATTGGCTAAAATTCAAAATTCATTCATTCGCTTAAACCGAGACGACGTTCACTACCGAAGAAGCTGCAAGAAGCCATGGACCCAAGAAACAAGCATCCAAAAAGCGGGAGCGGCGCCGCCGCGCATGGGGCGTTCGCGTGCGGGGAGAGGCGGGGCCCCTCGCACCCGAGAGGCAGCAGACACACCTGACCGACGTGCATGCAGAGCGGGAGCATCGCCGCCGTCACGGTGCGTTCGCGTGCGGGGGATGCGGGGCCC
Organism: Phytophthora constricta; assembly: GCA_011947335.1. Lineage (NCBI taxonomy): Eukaryota > Oomycota > Peronosporomycetes > Peronosporales > Peronosporaceae > Phytophthora > Phytophthora constricta. Next base: position 63,179 of record JAAVTI010001128.1, on the reverse strand, counting down.
TCGCACCCGAGAGACAGCAGACTACTGGAGGACCACTAGCGCGAGGAATAAATTATAGTTAACATTAAATAAATGCGATAAATTAATGGTTTCTTTCTGCTGGTTGCTCGCGTCTTAAGTGCCCTAGTGATCTGATCGTATCTTTACCTAGTTTACTTCGGAGGAGTTGGCCTCACGACCTCATGACCTCATGAATGGGGTCGCCCAGGAAACTCGGTTAAGTTGGTGATAGTGGCGGAGGCGACAATACAAAACGTAAGTAGCAGTAATACAAACTCGAAGTGACTGTGTTGATAGCGTCCCTGATATTCGTTTCATATCTGCATTACTTGCGTTCACTATGGCTGACTCACATATTTCGGCCGTCCTGCCGACATTATACGTCGGCAAGTTGTCAGCAAGCTAAACACCTACCCTAGTAATGCTCATTGGCCGAAATGAGAGTCGACAGGCTCCCCATTCGCTAATAAGCAATATTCGAAATTGATTGGTCAATGGACGCCAACAATCGCTAAGTAAAAATATGTATGTCGACAAGGTCACGATATTCATCCATATCAGCAAGTTCCGCTCCTATCACTGTCATCGCCGATCACTTTCGCTGTCAAATCGGTGACCACCACTAACAGTATCCATTTGTGGAGCTACCATCATATCCGTGACCGCTAGTCTAATGCACTTGACGTCCAGCTTTCCTTAGCTATTTCCAGTGTCATGCCCACGAGTCACCACCTACTTGAGAGTGACGGCATCACTTCATCTGTGACTGCCTCCCATACACACACCACTGGAAAGATTGCGACCCATAGCTTACCTAAACCTACATGTAGACCACGGGTATCAGGCAGGTCCTTGGAGTTCAGCTTTGCTATCACAATCACTACAACTGGATCTGGCGAGCTATGTCTTGCCGTGTAGCTACGCTTGGAGACTCAGAAATCGGTGCTTTCCGCAGCTTGGCGAGCTTAGATTGGCGCTGTACATTGCCATTTTTCATAAATAGTTTATTTGGCTCGTAGAACAAATGAAATTTGTTCCAACACGTCCAAGTGATGGATGGACACGTCCATGGCATGGCGGTCTCACTGAGTACAACCCGATACAAACCCATTGAGTGTGTGAGACAATATGATGTAATTTTGGTCGGATATCTCTCCTCCCACCTGCATGCAATGCACCGACGAAGCTTTTTTCTTTCTGAAAATATCTGCTTGGAGGCCATGAAAGCACGCAACCAGAGGTGTATCTTACTCCGATTTCTGCTCATTGGAATGCATGTGTGGGGTCGTTTCGGCTTCGACTTCTAGCAACGGTCCTCCGTTGAATAGCATTTACCTCCTCACTTGGCACGTCGGCCCATTGTCCATTGATTAGCTCTCCTATCAGCTCCATCATAAGCATCATGTGGGGATCTCGTGTTGAGACTTCTGCTTTCACCAATTGCCCCATTAGATATGCATTAGGTCGGGCAACATCGATCGGAACTTATGCAAATTTCTTATGCCAGCGTTTGTATGAATGCCATCAGCAATGGAGAACCTGTCTCTTATCTGGTCGAGCCTGTCGACACCTAGCATATTGGTGTTATATTGAGCGACGCAGGCAGGTGAGAAAATGACTACTACTCATTCGCTTCACCGTACTAGTGCAAGACGAATATGCGTTTGTGACCGATACTGCCGTCACACCAAGATGTCGGCAGCATGCTGTGATCGCGCGATACAGCCAGACGGAAGTCGTCACCAGAACACTCGTCATAATGTAAAATTGTGTGAGCTGGGAAATACTTGCTATTAGCGCGAATACTGCCTCGGCCATAGAGACCCTGAAGGCGAAGCTCTTGAAGAAACTACACCGAGGTATAATAATTGTCCATAATATATTATTGACAATTCGGTTTGTTCCAAAATGCGGTCGAGTCACTTCCAGCACAGACTCTCTAATCTGTGGTACTTTTCCAAATTCTTCACGCAACTGTTGCGCTTCTTGTTGTCCAACAACACCACTGAGACGGTCCGCGATGTCGCTTTTGTTGTAGTGAAGCTTAAAGGTCAACGCAATCCATGTAGTAGAGCAACAAACCGTGTAAAGCCGAAAGTGGTGTTTACCCGTCGGCTTGATGCGATTGTAAACAATCATGTGGCGACTTTAACGTAAGCGCCATGTCACACCAGCTTCCTCTAGAAGCCACGCTCCGTCAATATTAGCCCCAACCATCACGTTAAAGCAAGTGCTCCGACTGCCCACATCTCTCTCGCGGCCATGGAACGACACAGCGACTCCCACCAACCCCGTGCCGCACGTCGCTTGCTAGCATGTCTGAACTGCTTTGGCGTCTGTGATGGAGCACTGGTCAACAAGGGGCCATGCACAACACCGTGCGCTACCGTTTGGTACACTCTCAAACCAAACAGACCCACGGCAGTGCCGTCATTCATGGTCACCGTATTCCGGACCAGGTCACTCGGTGCCAACCGACAGAGCCACGGATCCGCCGACGTGGAACATGCAGCAGTGCGGCACAGGCCACATTAGCCTCACGGACGGCCATCAGCAGCAGCAGAACGCTGATGCGGTTGACAAAGGCAAAAGTGGTCGCGCACCGTATGGCCCGAACCCACGACCACAAGATTGACAGAGCTAGACGGGCTTCACGTCGAACAACATTACACAATCCATCACAAACAGACGACAAACGCACCATCGCACCAACCTCCACCACGCACACACTGCGCACTCACCGGCCACCACGCCACGCCCCCACCCCGTACAAGCGGACTCGCCGTCTGCCCACGTCTCTCTCGCGGCCATGGAACGACACAGCGACTCCCACCAACCCCGTGCCGCACGTCGCTTGCTAGCATGTCTGAACTGCTTTGGCGTCTGTGATGGAGCACTGGTCAACAAGGGGCCATGCACAACACCGTGCGCTACCGTTTGGTACACTCTCAAACCAAACAGACCCACGGCAATGCCGTCATTCATGGTCACCGTATTCCGGACCAGTTCACTCGGTGCCAACCGACAGAGCCACGGATCCGCCGACGTGGAACCTGCAGCAGTGCGGCACAGGCCACATTAGCCACACGGACGGCCAACAGAGACGCCAGCAAGCAGCAGAACGCTGATGCGGTTGACAAAAAGGCAAAAGTGGTCGCCCACCGTGGGGCTCGAACCCACGACCACAAGATTAAGAGTCTTGCGCTCTACCGACTGAGCTAGACGGGCTTCACGTCGAACAACATTACACAATCCATCACAAACAGACGACAAACCCACCATCGCACCAACCTCCACCACGCACACACTGCGCACTCACCGGCCACCACGCCACGCCCCCACCCCGTACAAGCGGACTCGCCGTCTGCCCACGTCTCTCGCGGCCATGGAACGACACAGCGACTCACACAGCGCACTCACCGGCCACCACGCCACGCCCCCACCCCGTACAAGCGGACTCGCCGTCTGCCCACGTCTCTCGCGGCCATGGAACGACACAGCGACTCCCACCAACCCCGTGCCGCACGTCGCTTGCTAGCATGTCTGAACTGCTTTGGCGTCTGTGATGGAGCACTGGTCAACAAGGGGCCATGCACAACACCGTGCGCTACCGTTTGGTACACTCTCAAACCAAACAGACCCACGGCAGTGCCGTCATTCATGGTCACCGTATTCCGGACCAGGTCACTCGGTGCCAACCGACAGAGCCACGGATCCGCCGACGTGGAACCTGCAGCAGTGCGGCACAGGCCACATTAGCCACACGGACGGCCAACAGAGACGCCAGCAAGCAGCAGAACGCTGATGCGGTTGACAAAAAGGCAAAAGTGGTCGCCCACCGTGGGGCTCGAACCCACGACCACAAGATTAAGAGTCTTGCGCTCTACCGACTGAGCTAGACGGGCTTCACGTCGAACAACATTACACAATCCATCACAAACAGACGACAAACCCACCATCGCACCAACCTCCACCACGCACACACTGCGCACTTCACCGGCCACCACGCCACGCCCCCACCCCGTACAAGCGGACTCGCCGTCTGCCCACGTCTCTCTCGCGGCCATGGAACGACACAGCGACTCCCACCAACCCCGTGCCGCACGTCGCTTGCTAGCATGTCTGAACTGCTTTGGCGTCTGTGATGGAGCACTGGTCAACAAGGGGCCATGCACAACACCGTGCGCTACCGTTTGGTACACTCTCAAACCAAACAGACCCACGGCAGTGCCGTCATTCATGGTCACCGTATTCCGGACCAGGTCACTCGGTGCCAACCGACAGAGCCACGGATCCGCCGACGTGGAACCTGCAGCAGTGCGGCACAGGCCACATTAGCCACACGGACGGCCAACAGAGACGCCAGCAAGCAGCAGAACGCTGATGCGGTTGACAAAAAGGCAAAAGTGGTCGCCCACCGTGGGGCTCGAACCCACGACCACAAGATTAAGAGTCTTGCGCTCTACCGACTGAGCTAGACGGGCTTCACGTCGAACAACATTACACAATCCATCACAAACAGACGACAAACCCACCATCGCACCAACCTCCACCACGCACACACTGCGCATTCACCGGCCACTACGCCACGCCCCCACCCCGTACAAGCGGACTCGCCGTCTGCCCACGTCTCTCTCGCGGCCATGGAACGACACAGCGACTCACACAGCGCACTCACCGGCCACCACGCCACGCCCCCACCCCGTACAAGCGGACTCGCCGTCTGCCAACGTCTCTCTCGCGGCCATGGAACGACACAGCGACTCCCACCAACCCCGTGCCGCACGTCGCTTGCTAGCATGTCTGAACTGCTTTGGCGTCTGTGATGGAGCACTGGTCAACAAGGGGCCATGCACAACACCGTGCGCTACCGTTTGGTACACTCTCAAACCAAACAGACCCACGGCAGTGCCGTCATTCATGGTCACCGTATTCCGGACCAGGTCACTCGGTGCCAACCGACAGAGCCACGGATCCGCCGACGTGGAACCTGCAGCAGTGCGGCACAGGCCACATTAGCCACACGGACGGCCAACAGAGACGCCAGCAAGCAGCAGAACGCTGATGCGGTTGACAAAAAGGCAAAAGTGGTCGCCCACCGTGGGGCTCGAACCCACGACCACAAGATTAAGAGTCTTGCGCTCTACCGACTGAGCTAGACGGGCTTCACGTCGAACAACATTACACAATCCATCACAAACAGACGACAAACCCACCATCGCACCAACCTCCACCACGCACACACTGCGCACTCACCGGCCACCACGCCACGCCCCCACCCCGTACAAGCGGACTCGCCGTCTGCCCACGTCTCTCTCGCGGCCATGGAACGACACAGCGACTCACACTGCGCACTCACCGGCCACCACGCCACGCCCCCACCCCGTACAAGCGGACTCGCCGTCTGCCCACGTCTCTCTCGCGGCCATGGAACGACACAGCGACTCCCACCAACCCCGTGCCGCACGTCGCTTGCTAGCATGTCTGAACTGCTTTGGCGTCTGTGATGGAGCACTGGTCAACAAGGGGCCATGCACAACACCGTGCGCTACCGTTTGGTACACTCTCAAACCAAACAGACCCACGGCAGTGCCGTCATTCATGGTCACCGTATTCCGGACCAGGTCACTCGGTGCCAACCGACAGAGCCACGGATCCGCCGACGTGGAACCTGCAGCAGTGCGGCACAGGCCACATTAGCCACACGGACGGCCAACAGAGACGCCAGCAAGCAGCAGAACGCTGATGCGGTTGACAAAAAGGCAAAAGTGGTCGCCCACCGTGGGGCTCGAACCCACGACCACAAGATTAAGAGTCTTGCGCTCTACCGACTGAGCTAGACGGGCTTCACGTCGAACAACATTACACAATCCATCACAAACAGACGACAAACCCACCATCGCACCAACCTCCACCACGCACACACTGCGCACTCACCGGCCACCACGCCACGCCCCCACCCCGTACAAGCGGACTCGCCGTCTGCCCACGTCTCTCTCGCGGCCATGGAACGACACAGCGACTCACACTGCGCACTCACCGGCCACCACGCCACGCCCCCACCCCGTACAAGCGGACTCGCCGTCTGCCCACGTCTCTCTCGCGGCCATGGAACGACACAGCGACTCCCACCAACCCCGTGCCGCACGTCGCTTGCTAGCATGTCTGAACTGCTTTGGCGTCTGTGATGGAGCACTGGTCAACAAGGGGCCATGCACAACACCGTGCGCTACCGTTTGGTACACTCTCAAACCAAACAGACCCACGGCAGTGCCGTCATTCATGGTCACCGTATTCCGGACCAGGTCACTCGGTGCCAACCGACAGAGCCACGGATCCGCCGACGTGGAACCTGCAGCAGTGCGGCACAGGCCACATTAGCCACACGGACGGCCACGCCAGCAAGCAGCAGAACGCTGATGCGGTTGACAAAAAGGCAAAAGTGGTCGCCCACCGTGGGGCTCGAACCCACGACCACAAGATTGACTGAGCTAGACGGGCTTCACGTCGAACAACATTACACAATCCATCACAAACAGACGACAAACCCACCATCGCACCAACCTCCACCACGCACACACTGCGCACTCACCGGCCACCACCACGCCCCCCACCCCGTACAAGCGGACTCGCCGTCTGCCCACGTCTCTCTCGCGGCCATGGAACGACACAGCGACTCCCACCAACCCCTTGCCGCACGTCGCTTGCTTGCATGTCTGAACTGCTTTGGCGTCTGTGATGGAGCACTGGTCAACAAGGGGCCATGCACAACACCGTGCGCTACCGTTTGGTACACTCTCAAACCAAACAGACCCACGGCAGTGCCGTCATTCATGGTCACCGTATTCCGGACCAGGTCACTCGGTGCCAACCGACAGAGCCACGGATCCGCCGACGTGGAACCTGCAGCAGTGCGGCACAGGCCACATTAGCCACACGGACGGCCATCAGAAGCAGCAGAACGCTGATGCGGTTGACAAAAAGGCAAAAGTGGTCGCCCACCGTAGGGCTCGAACACGACCACAAGATTGACTGAGCTAGACGGGCTTCACGTCGAACAACATTACACAATCCATCACAAACAGACGACAAACCCACCATCGCACCAACCTCCACCACGCACACACTGCGCACTCACCGGCCACCACGCCACGCCCCCACCCCGTACAAGCGGACTCGCCGTCTGCCCACGTCTCTCTCGCGGCCATGGAACGACACAGCGACTCCACCAACCCTTGCCGCACGTCGCTTGCTTGCATGTCTGAACTGCTTTGGCGTCTGTGATGGAGCACTGGTCAACAAGGGGCCATGCACAACACCGTGCGCTACCGTTTGGTACACTCTCAAACCAAACAGACCCACGGCAGTGCCGTCATTCATGGTCACCGTATTCCGGACCAGGTCACTCGGTGCCAACCGACAGAGCCACGGATCCGCCGACGTGGAACCTGCAGCAGTGCGGCACAGGCCACATTAGCCTCACGGACGGCCATCAGAAGCAGCAGAACGCTGATGCGGTTGACAAAAAGGCAAAAGTGGTCGCCCACCGTGGGGCTCGAACCCACGACCACAAGATTGACTGAGCTAGACGGGCTTCACGTCGAACAACATTACACAATCCATCACAAACAGACGACAAACCCACCATCGCACCAACCTCCACCACGCACACTGCGCACTCAGGCCACTACGCCACGCCCCCACCCCGTACAAGCGGACTCGCCGTCTGCCCACGTCTCTCGCGGCCATGGAACGACACAGCGACTCACACTGCGCACTCTGGCCACCACGCCACGCCCCCACCCCGTAAGCGGACTCGCCGTCTGCCCACGTCTCTCTCGCGGCCATGGACGACACAGCGACTCCACAACCCCGTGCCGTCGCTTGCTTGCATGTCTGAACTGCTTTGGCGTCTGTGATGGAGCACTGGTCAACAAGGGGCCATGCACAACACCGTGCGCTACCGTTTGGTACACTCTCAAACCAAACAGACCCACGGCAATGCCGTCATTCATAGTCACCGTATTCCGGACCAGGTCACTCGGTGCCAACCGACAGAGCCACGGATCCGCCGACGTGGAACCTGCAGCAGTGCGGCGGCAGGCCACATTAGCCACACGGACGGCCATCAGAAGCAAACAGAACGCTGATGCGGTTGACAAAAAGGCAAAGTGGTCGCCCGCGTGAGGCTCAGACCCACGACCACAAGATTAAGAGTCTTGGCTCTACCGACTGAGCCTGGACAGGCTTCACGTCGAACAACAGTACACAATCCATCACAGAACAGACGACAAACCGCACATCGCACCAGCCTCCACCACACACTGCGCACTCACCGGCCACCACGCCACGCCCCCACCCAACGTACACAATCCATCACAACTAGACGACAAACCCACCATCGCACCAACCTCCACCACGCACACACTGCGCACTCACCGGCCACCACGCCACGCCCCCACCCCGTACAAGCGGACTCGCCGTCTGCCCACGTCTCTCTCGCGGCCATGGAACGACACAGCGACTCCCACCAACCCCTTGCCGCACGTCGCTTGCTTGCATGTCTGAACTGCTTTGGCGTCTGTGATGGAGCACTGGTCAACAAGGCCATGCACAACACCGTGCGCTACCGTTTGGTACACTCTCAAACCAAACAGACCCACGGCAGTGCCGTCATTCATGGTCACCGTATTCCGGACCAGGTCACTCGGTGCCAACCGACAGAGCCACGGATCCGCCGACGTGGAACCTGCAGCAGTGCGGCACAGGCCACATTAGCCTCACGGACGGCCATCAGCAGCAGCAGAACGCTGATGCGGTTGACAAAAAGGCAAAAGTGGTCGCCCACCGTGGGGCTCGAACCCACGACCACAAGATTGACTGAGCTAGACGGGCTTCACGTCGAACAACATTACACAATCCATCACAAACAGACGACAAACCCACCATCGCACCAACCTCCACCACGCACACACTGCGCACTCACCGGCCACCACGCCACGCCCCCACCCCGTACAAGCGGACTCGCCGTCTGCCCACGTCTCTCTCGCGGCCATGGAACGACACAGCGACTCCCACCAACCCCTTGCCGCACGTCGCTTGCTTGCATGTCTGAACTGCTTTGGCGTCTGTGATGGAGCACTGGTCAACAAGGGGCCATGCACAACACCGTGCGCTACCGTTTGGTACACTCTCAAACCAAACAGACCCACGGCAGTGCCGTCATTCATGGTCACCGTATTCCGGACCAGGTCACTCGGTGCCAACCGACAGAGCCACGGATCCGCCGACGTGGAACCTGCAGCAGTGCGGCACAGGCCACATTAGCCTCACGGACGGCCATCAGCAAGCAGCAGAACGCTGATGCGGTTGACAAAAAGGCAAAAGTGGTCGCCCACCGTGGGGCTCGAACCCACGACCACAAGATTAAGAGTCTTGCGCTCTACCGACTGAGCTAGACGGGCTTCACGTCGAACAACATTACACAATCCATCACAAACAGACGACAAACCCACCATCGCACCAACCTCCACCACGCACACACTGCGCACTCACCGGCCACCACGCCACGCCCCCACCCCGTACAAGCGGACTCGCCGTCTGCCCACGTCTCTCTCGCGGCCATGGAACGACACAGCGACTCCCACCAACCCCTTGCCGCACGTCGCTTGCTTGCATGTCTGAACTGCTTTGGCGTCTGTGATGGAGCACTGGTCAACAAGGGGCCATGCACAACACCGTGCGCTACCGTTTGGTACACTCTCAAACCAAACAGACCCACGGCAGTGCCGTCATTCATGGTCACCGTATTCCGGACCAGGTCACTCGGTGCCAACCGACAGAGCCACGGATCCGCCGACGTGGAACCTGCAGCAGTGCGGCACAGGCCACATTAGCCTCACGGACGGCCATCAGAAGCAGCAGAACGCTGATGCGGTTGACAAAAAGGCAAAAGTGGTCGCCCACCGTGGGCCCGAACCCACGACCACAAGATTAAGATTGACTGAGCTAGACGGGCTTCACGTCGAACAACATTACACAATCCATCACAAACAGACGACAAACCCACCATCGCACCAACCTCCACCACGCACACACTGCGCACTCACCGGCCACCACGCCACGCCCCCCACCCCGTACAAGCGGACTCGCCGTCTGCCCACGTCTCTCTCGCGGCCATGGAACGACACAGCGACTCCCACCAACCCCTTGCCGCACGTCGCTTGCTTGCATGTCTGAACTGCTTTGGCGTCTGTGATGGAGCACTGGTCAACAAGGGGCCATGCACAACACCGTGCGCTACCGTTTGGTACACTCTCAAACCAAACAGACCCACGGCAGTGCCGTCATTCATGGTCACCGTATTCCGGACCAGGTCACTCGGTGCCAACCGACAGAGCCACGGATCCGCCGACGTGGAACCTGCAGCAGTGCGGCACAGGCCACATTAGCCACACGGACGGCCAACAGAGACGCCAGCAAGCAGCAGAACGCTGATGCGGTTGACAAAAAGGCAAAAGTGGTCGCCCACCGTGGGCCTCGAACCCACGACCACAAGATTAAGAGTCTTGCGCTCTACCGACTGAGCTAGACGGGCTTCACGTCGAACAACATTACACAATCCATCACAAACAGACGACAAACCCACCATCGCACCAACCTCCACCACGCACACACTGCGCACTCACCGGCCACCACGCCACGCCCCCACCCCGTACAAGCGGACTCGCCGTCTGCCCACGTCTCTCTCGCGGCCATGGAACGACACAGCGACTCCCACCAACCCTTGCCGCACGTCGCTTGCTTGCATGTCTGAACTGCTTTGGCGTCTGTGATGGAGCACTGGTCAACAAGGGGCCATGCACAACACCGTGCGCTACCGTTTGGTACACTCTCAAACCAAACAGACCCACGGCAGTGCCGTCATTCATGGTCACCGTATTCCGGACCAGGTCACTCGGTGCCAACCGACAGAGCCACGGATCCGCCGACGTGGAACCTGCAGCAGTGCGGCACAGGCCACATTAGCCACACGGACGGCCAACAGAGACGCCAGCAAGCAGCAGAACGCTGATGCGGTTGACAAAAAGGCAAAAGTGGTCGCCCACCGTAGGGCCCGAACCCACGACCACAAGATTGACTGAGCTAGACGGGCTTCACGTCGAACAACATTACACAATCCATCACAAACAGACGACAAACCCACCATCGCACCAACCTCCACCACGCACACACTGCGCACTCACCGGCCACCACGCCACGCCCCCACCCCGTACAAGCGGACTCGCCGTCTGCCCACGTCTCTCTCGCGGCCATGGAACGACACAGCGACTCCCACCAACCCTTGCCGCACGTCGCTTGCTTGCATGTCTGAACTGCTTTGGCGTCTGTGATGGAGCACTGGTCAACAAGGGGCCATGCACAACACCGTGCGCTACCGTTTGGTACACTCTCAAACCAAACAGACCCACGGCAGTGCCGTCATTCATGGTCACCGTATTCCGGACCAGGTCACTCGGTGCCAACCGACAGAGCCACGGATCCGCCGACGTGGAACCTGCAGCAGTGCGGCACAGGCCACATTAGCCACACGGACGGCCCACGCCAGAAGCAGCAGAACGCTGATGCGGTTGACAAAAGGCAAAAGTGGTCGCCCACCGTGGGGCTCGAACCCACGACCACAAGATTGACTGAGCTAGACGGGCTTCACGTCGAACAACATTACACAATCCATCACAAACAGACGACAAACCCACCATCGCACCAACCTCCACCACGCACACACTGCGCACTCACCGGCCACCACGCCACGCCCCCACCCCGTACAAGCGGACTCGCCGTCTGCCCACGTCTCTCTCGCGGCCATGGAACGACACAGCGACTCCCACCAACCCCTTGCCGCACGTCGCTTGCTTGCATGTCTGAACTGCTTTGGCGTCTGTGATGGAGCACTGGTCAACAAGGGGCCATGCACAACACCGTGCGCTACCGTTTGGTACACTCTCAAACCAAACAGACCCACGGCAGTGCCGTCATTCATGGTCACCGTATTCCGGACCAGGTCACTCGGTGCCAACCGACAGAGCCACGGATCCGCCGACGTGGAACCTGCAGCAGTACGGCACAGGCCACATTAGCCACACGGACGGCCAACAGAGACGCCAGCAAGCAGCAGAACGCTGATGCGGTTGACAAAAGGCAAAAGTGGTCGCCCACCGTGGGGCTCGAACCCACGACCACAAGATTAAGAGTCTTGCGCTCTACCGACTGAGCTAGACGGGCTTCACGTCGAACAACATTACACAATCCATCACAAACAGACGACAAACCCACCATCGCACCAACCTCCACCACGCACACACTGCGCACTCACCGGCCACCACGCCACGCCCCCACCCCGTACAAGCGGACTCGCCGTCTGCCCACGTCTCTCTCGCGGCCATGGAACGACACAGCGACTCCCACCAACCCCTTGCCGCACGTCGCTTGCTTGCATGTCTGAACTGCTTTGGCGTCTGTGATGGAGCACTGGTCAACAAGGCCATGCACAACACCGTGCGCTACCGTTTGGTACACTCTCAAACCAAACAGACCCACGGCAGTGCCGTCATTCATGGTCACCGTATTCCGGACCAGGTCACTCGGTGCCAACCGACAGAGCCACGGATCCGCCGACGTGGAACCTGCAGCAGTGCGGCACAGGCCACATTAGCCACACGGACGGCCATCAGAGACGCCAGCAAGCAGCAGAACGCTGATGCGGTTGACAAAAAGGCAAAAGTGGTCGCCCACCGTGGGGCTCGAACCCACGACCACAAGATTGACTGAGCTCAGACGGGCATCACAAACAGAACAACCATCGCACCAACCTCCACCACACAACTGCGCACTCACCGGCCACCACGCCAACCCACCATCGCACCAACCTCCACCACGCACACACTGCGCACTCACCGGCCACCACGCCACGCCCCCACCCCGTACAAGCGGACTCGCCGTCTGCCCACGTCTCTCTCGCGGCCATGGAACGACACAGCGACTCCCACCAACCCCTTGCCGCACGTCGCTTGCTTGCATGTCTGAACTGCTTTGGCGTCTGTGATGGAGCACTGGTCAACAAGGGGCCATGCACAACACCGTGCGCTACCGTTTGGTACACTCTCAAACCAAACAGACCCACGGCAGTGCCGTCATTCATGGTCACCGTATTCCGGACCAGGTCACTCGGTGCCAACCGACAGAGCCACGGATCCGCCGACGTGGAACCTGCAGCAGTGCGGCACAGGCCACATTAGCCACACGGACGGCCAACAGAGACGCCAGCAAGCAGCAGAACGCTGATGCGGTTGACAAAAAGGCAAAAGTGGTCGCCCACCGTGGGCCTCGAACCCACGACCACAAGATTAAGAGTCTTGCGCTCTACCGACTGAGCTAGACGGGCTTCACGTCGAACAACATTACACAATCCATCACAAACAGACGACAAACCCACCATCGCACCAACCTCCACCACGCACACACTGCGCACTCACCGGCCACCACGCCACGCCCCCACCCCGTACAAGCGGACTCGCCGTCTGCCCACGTCTCTCTCGCGGCCATGGAACGACACAGCGACTCCCACCAACCCCTTGCCGCACGTCGCTTGCTTGCATGTCTGAACTGCTTTGGCGTCTGTGATGGAGCACTGGTCAACAAGGGGCCATGCACAACACCGTGCGCTACCGTTTGGTACACTCTCAAACCAAACAGACCCACGGCAGTGCCGTCATTCATGGTCACCGTATTCCGGACCAGGTCACTCGGTGCCAACCGACAGAGCCACGGATCCGCCGACGTGGAACCTGCAGCAGTGCGGCACAGGCCACATTAGCCACACGGACGGCCATCAGAAGCAGCAGAACGCTGATGCGGTTGACAAAAAGGCAAAAGTGGTCGCCCACCGTGGGGCTCGAACCCACGACCACAAGATTGACTGAGCTAGACGGGCTTCACGTCGAACAACATTACACAATCCATCACAAACAGACGACAAACCCACCATCGCACCAACCTCCACCACGCACACACTGCGCACTCACCGGCCACCACGCCACGCCCCCACCCCGTACAAGCGGACTCGCCGTCTGCCCACGTCTCTCTCGCGGCCATGGAACGACACAGCGACTCCCACCAACCCTTGCCGCACGTCGCTTGCTTGCATGTCTGAACTGCTTTGGCGTCTGTGATGGAGCACTGGTCAACAAGGCCATGCACAACACCGTGCGCTACCGTTTGGTACACTCTCAAACCAAACAGACCCACGGCAGTGCCGTCATTCATGGTCACCGTATTCCGGACCAGGTCACTCGGTGCCAACCGACAGAGCCACGGATCCGCCGACGTGGAACCTGCAGCAGTGCGGCACAGGCCACATTAGCCACACGGACGGCCATCAGAAGCAGCAGAACGCTGATGCGGTTGACAAAAAGGCAAAAGTGGTCGCCCACCGTGGGGCTCGAACCCACGACCACAAGATTGACTGAGCTAGACGGGCTTCACGTCGAACAACATTACACAATCCATCACAAACAGACGACAAACCCACCATCGCACCAACCTCCACCACGCACACACTGCGCACTCACCGGCCACCACGCCACGCCCCCACCCCGTACAAGCGGACTCGCCGTCTGCCCACGTCTCTCTCGCGGCCATGGAACGACACAGCGACTCACACTGCGCACTCACCGGCCACCACGCCACGCCCCCACCCCGTACAAGCGGACTCGCCGTCTGCCCACGTCTCTCTCGCGGCCATGGAACGACACAGCGACTCCCACCAACCCCTTGCCGCACGTCGCTTGCTTGCATGTCTGAACTGCTTTGGCGTCTGTGATGGAGCACTGGTCAACAAGGGGCCATGCACAACACCGTGCGCTACCGTTTGGTACACTCTCAAACCAAACAGACCCACGGCAGTGCCGTCATTCATGGTCACCGTATTCCGGACCAGGTCACTCGGTGCCAACCGACAGAGCCACGGATCCGCCGACGTGGAACCTGCAGCAGTGCGGCACAGGCCACATTAGCCACACGGACGGCCAACAGAGACGCCAGCAAGCAGCAGAACGCTGATGCGGTTGACAAAAAGGCAAAAGTGGTCGCCCACCGTGGGGCTCGAACCCACGACCACAAGATTAAGAGTCTTGCGCTCTACCGACTGAGCTAGACGGGCTTCACGTCGAACAACATTACACAATCCATCACAAACAGACGACAAACCCACCATCGCACCAACCTCCACCACGCACACACTGCGCACTCACCGGCCACCACGCCACGCCCCCACCCCGTACAAGCGGACTCGCCGTCTGCCCACGTCTCTCTCGCGGCCATGGAACGACACAGCGACTCCCACCAACCCCTTGCCGCACGTCGCTTGCTTGCATGTCTGAACTGCTTTGGCGTCTGTGATGGAGCACTGGTCAACAAGGGGCCATGCACAACACCGTGCGCTACCGTTTGGTACACTCTCAAACCAAACAGACCCACGGCAGTGCCGTCATTCATGGTCACCGTATTCCGGACCAGGTCACTCGGTGCCAACCGACAGAGCCACGGATCCGCCGACGTGGAACCTGCAGCAGTGCGGCACAGGCCACATTAGCCACACGGACGGCCATCAGAAGCAGCAGAACGCTGATGCGGTTGACAAAAAGGCAAAAGTGGTCGCCCACCGTGGGGCTCGAACCCACGACCACAAGATTGACTGAGCTAGACGGGCTTCACGTCGAACAACATTACACAATCCATCACAAACAGACGACAAACCCACCATCGCACCAACCTCCACCACGCACACACTGCGCACTCACCGGCCACCACGCCACGCCCCCACCCCGTACAAGCGGACTCGCCGTCTGCCCACGTCTCTCTCGCGGCCATGGAACGACACAGCGACTCCCACCAACCCTTGCCGCACGTCGCTTGCTTGCATGTCTGAACTGCTTTGGCGTCTGTGATGGAGCACTGGTCAACAAGGCCATGCACAACACCGTGCGCTACCGTTTGGTACACTCTCAAACCAAACAGACCCACGGCAGTGCCGTCATTCATGGTCACCGTATTCCGGACCAGGTCACTCGGTGCCAACCGACAGAGCCACGGATCCGCCGACGTGGAACCTGCAGCAGTACGGCACAGGCCACATTAGCCTCACGGACGGCCATCAGAAGCAGCAGAACGCTGATGCGGTTGACAAAAAGGCAAAAGTGGTCGCCCACCGTGGGGCTCGAACCCACGACCACAAGATTGACTGAGCTAGACGGGCTTCACGTCGAACAACATTACACAATCCATCACAAACAGACGACAAACCCACCATCGCACCAACCTCCACCACGCACACACTGCGCACTCACCGGCCACCACGCCACGCCCCCACCCCGTACAAGCGGACTCGCCGTCTGCCCACGTCTCTCTCGCGGCCATGGAACGACACAGCGACTCCCACCAACCCTTGCCGCACGTCGCTTGCTTGCATGTCTGAACTGCTTTGGCGTCTGTGATGGAGCACTGGTCAACAAGGCCATGCACAACACCGTGCGCTACCGTTTGGTACACTCTCAAACCAAACAGACCCACGGCAGTGCCGTCATTCATGGTCACCGTATTCCGGACCAGGTCACTCGGTGCCAACCGACAGAGCCACGGATCCGCCGACGTGGAACCTGCAGCAGTACGGCACAGGCCACATTAGCCTCACGGACGGCCATCAGAAGCAGCAGAACGCTGATGCGGTTGACAAAAAGGCAAAAGTGGTCGCCCACCGTGGGGCTCGAACCCACGACCACAAGATTGACTGAGCTAGACGGGCTTCACGTCGAACAACATTACACAATCCATCACAAACAGACGACAAACCCACCATCGCACCAACCTCCACCACGCACACACTGCGCACTCACCGGCCACCACGCCACGCCCCCACCCCGTACAAGCGGACTCGCCGTCTGCCCACGTCTCTCTCGCGGCCATGGAACGACACAGCGACTCCACCAACCCCTTGCCGCACGTCGCTTGCTTGCATGTCTGAACTGCTTTGGCGTCTGTGATGGAGCACTGGTCAACAAGGGGCCATGCACAACACCGTGCGCTACCGTTTGGTACACTCTCAAACCAAACAGACCCACGGCAGTGCCGTCATTCATGGTCACCGTATTCCGGACCAGGTCACTCGGTGCCAACCGACAGAGCCACGGATCCGCCGACGTGGAACCTGCAGCAGTGCGGCACAGGCCACATTAGCCTCACGGACGGCCATCAGAAGCAGCAGAACGCTGATGCGGTTGACAAAAAGGCAAAAGTGGTCGCCCACCGTGGGGCTCGAACCCACGACCACAAGATTGACTGAGCTAGACGGGCTTCACGTCGAACAACATTACACAATCCATCACAAACAGACGACAAACCCACCATCGCACCAACCTCCACCACGCACACACTGCGCACTCACCGGCCACCACGCCACGCCCCCACCCCGTACAAGCGGACTCGCCGTCTGCCCACGTCTCTCTCGCGGCCATGGAACGACACAGCGACTCCCACCAACCCTTGCCGCACGTCGCTTGCTTGCATGTCTGAACTGCTTTGGCGTCTGTGATGGAGCACTGGTCAACAAGGCCATGCACAACACCGTGCGCTACCGTTTGGTACACTCTCAAACCAAACAGACCCACGGCAGTGCCGTCATTCATGGTCACCGTATTCCGGACCAGGTCACTCGGTGCCAACCGACAGAGCCACGGATCCGCCGACGTGGAACCTGCAGCAGTACGGCACAGGCCACATTAGCCTCACGGACGGCCATCAGAAGCAGCAGAACGCTGATGCGGTTGACAAAAAGGCAAAAGTGGTCGCCCACCGTGGGCCTCGAACCCACGACCACAAGATTGACTGAGCTAGACGGGCTTCACGTCGAACAACATTACACAATCCATCACAAACAGACGACAAACCCACCATCGCACCAACCTCCACCACGCACACACTGCGCACTCACCGGCCACCACGCCACGCCCCCACCCCGTACAAGCGGACTCGCCGTCTGCCCACGTCTCTCTCGCGGCCATGGAACGACACAGCGACTCCCACCAACCCTTGCCGCACGTCGCTTGCTTGCATGTCTGAACTGCTTTGGCGTCTGTGATGGAGCACTGGTCAACAAGGCCATGCACAACACCGTGCGCTACCGTTTGGTACACTCTCAAACCAAACAGACCCACGGCAGTGCCGTCATTCATGGTCACCGTATTCCGGACCAGGTCACTCGGTGCCAACCGACAGAGCCACGGATCCGCCGACGTGGAACCTGCAGCAGTGCGGCACAGGCCACATTAGCCACACGGACGGCCCACGCCAGCAAGCAGCAGAACGCTGATGCGGTTGACAAAAAGGCAAAAGTGGTCGCCCACCGTGGGGCTCGAACCCACGACCACAAGATTAAGATCTGACTGAGCTAGACGGGCTTCACGTCGAACAACATTACACAATCCATCACAAACAGACGACAAACCCACCATCGCACCAACCTCCACCACGCACACACTGCGCACTCACCGGCCACCACGCCACGCCCCCACCCCGTACAAGCGGACTCGCCGTCTGCCCACGTCTCTCTCGCGGCCATGGAACGACACAGCGACTCCCACCAACCCTTGCCGCACGTCGCTTGCTTGCATGTCTGAACTGCTTTGGCGTCTGTGATGGAGCACTGGTCAACAAGGCCATGCACAACACCGTGCGCTACCGTTTGGTACACTCTCAAACCAAACAGACCCACGGCAGTGCCGTCATTCATGGTCACCGTATTCCGGACCAGGTCACTCGGTGCCAACCGACAGAGCCACGGATCCGCCGACGTGGAACCTGCAGCAGTGCGGCACAGGCCACATTAGCCACACGGACGGCCAACACGCCAGCAAGCAGCAGAACGCTGATGCGGTTGACAAAAAGGCAAAAGTGGTCGCCCACCGTGGGGCTCGAACCCACGACCACAAGATTGACTGAGCTAGACGGGCTTCACGTCGAACAACATTACACAATCCATCACAAACAGACGACAAACCCACCATCGCACCAACCTCCACCACGCACACACTGCGCACTCACCGGCCACCACGCCACGCCCCCACCCCGTACAAGCGGACTCGCCGTCTGCCCACGTCTCTCTCGCGGCCATGGAACGACACAGCGACTCCCACCAACCCTTGCCGCACGTCGCTTGCTTGCATGTCTGAACTGCTTTGGCGTCTGTGATGGAGCACTGGTCAACAAGGGGCCATGCACAACACCGTGCGCTACCGTTTGGTACACTCTCAAACCAAACAGACCCACGGCAGTGCCGTCATTCATGGTCACCGTATTCCGGACCAGGTCACTCGGTGCCAACCGACAGAGCCACGGATCCGCCGACGTGGAACCTGCAGCAGTACGGCACAGGCCACATTAGCCACACGGACGGCCAACAGAGACGCCAGCAAGCAGCAGAACGCTGATGCGGTTGACAAAAAGGCAAAAGTGGTCGCCCACCGTGGGGCTCGAACCCACGACCACAAGATCTGACTGAGCTAGACGGGCTTCACGTCGAACAACATTACACAATCCATCACAAACAGACGACAAACCCACCATCGCACCAACCTCCACCACGCACACACTGCGCACTCACCGGCCACCACGCCACGCCCCCACCCCGTACAAGCGGACTCGCCGTCTGCCCACGTCTCTCTCGCGGCCATGGAACGACACAGCGACTCCCACCAACCCTTGCCGCACGTCGCTTGCTTGCATGTCTGAACTGCTTTGGCGTCTGTGATGGAGCACTGGTCAACAAGGCCATGCACAACACCGTGCGCTACCGTTTGGTACACTCTCAAACCAAACAGACCCACGGCAGTGCCGTCATTCATGGTCACCGTATTCCGGACCAGGTCACTCGGTGCCAACCGACAGAGCCACGGATCCGCCGACGTGGAACCTGCAGCAGTACGGCACAGGCCACATTAGCCACACGGACGGCCAACAGAGACGCCAGCAAGCAGCAGAACGCTGATGCGGTTGACAAAAAGGCAAAAGTGGTCGCCCACCGTGGGGCTCGAACCCACGACCACAAGATTGACTGAGCTAGACGGGCTTCACGTCGAACAACATTACACAATCCATCACAAACAGACGACAAACCCACCATCGCACCAACCTCCACCACGCACACACTGCGCACTCACCGGCCACCACGCCACGCCCCCACCCCGTACAAGCGGACTCGCCGTCTGCCCACGTCTCTCTCGCGGCCATGGAACGACACAGCGACTCCCACCAACCCTTGCCGCACGTCGCTTGCTTGCATGTCTGAACTGCTTTGGCGTCTGTGATGGAGCACTGGTCAACAAGGCCATGCACAACACCGTGCGCTACCGTTTGGTACACTCTCAAACCAAACAGACCCACGGCAGTGCCGTCATTCATGGTCACCGTATTCCGGACCAGGTCACTCGGTGCCAACCGACAGAGCCACGGATCCGCCGACGTGGAACCTGCAGCAGTACGGCACAGGCCACATTAGCCACACGGACGGCCCATCAGCAAGCAGCAGAACGCTGATGCGGTTGACAAAAAGGCAAAAGTGGTCGCCCACCGTGGGGCTCGAACCCACGACCACAAGATTGACTGAGCTAGACGGGCTTCACGTCGAACAACATTACACAATCCATCACAAACAGACGACAAACCCACCATCGCACCAACCTCCACCACGCACACACTGCGCACTCACCGGCCACCACGCCACGCCCCCACCCCGTACAAGCGGACTCGCCGTCTGCCCACGTCTCTCTCGCGGCCATGGAACGACACAGCGACTCCCACCAACCCTTGCCGCACGTCGCTTGCTTGCATGTCTGAACTGCTTTGGCGTCTGTGATGGAGCACTGGTCAACAAGGCCATGCACAACACCGTGCGCTACCGTTTGGTACACTCTCAAACCAAACAGACCCACGGCAGTGCCGTCATTCATGGTCACCGTATTCCGGACCAGGTCACTCGGTGCCAACCGACAGAGCCACGGATCCGCCGACGTGGAACCTGCAGCAGTACGGCACAGGCCACATTAGCCACACGGACGGCCATCAGAAGCAGCAGAACGCTGATGCGGTTGACAAAAAGGCAAAAGTGGTCGCCCACCGTGGGGCTCGAACCCACGACCACAAGATTGACTGAGCTAGACGGGCTTCACGTCGAACAACATTACACAATCCATCACAAACAGACGACAAACCCACCATCGCACCAACCTCCACCACGCACACACTGCGCACTCACCGGCCACCACGCCACGCCCCCACCCCGTACAAGCGGACTCGCCGTCTGCCCACGTCTCTCTCGCGGCCATGGAACGACACAGCGACTCCACCAACCCCTTGCCGCACGTCGCTTGCTTGCATGTCTGAACTGCTTTGGCGTCTGTGATGGAGCACTGGTCAACAAGGGGCCATGCACAACACCGTGCGCTACCGTTTGGTACACTCTCAAACCAAACAGACCCACGGCAGTGCCGTCATTCATGGTCACCGTATTCCGGACCAGGTCACTCGGTGCCAACCGACAGAGCCACGGATCCGCCGACGTGGAACCTGCAGCAGTGCCGCACAGGCCACATTAGCCACACGGACGGCCATCAGAAGCAGCAGAACGCTGATGCGGTTGACAAAAAGGCAAAAGTGGTCGCCCACCGTGGGGCTCGAACCCACGACCACAAGATTGACTGAGCTAGACGGGCTTCACGTCGAACAACATTACACAATCCATCACAAACAGACGACAAACCCACCATCGCACCAACCTCCACCACGCACACACTGCGCACTCACCGGCCACCACGCCACGCCCCCACCCCGTACAAGCGGACTCGCCGTCTGCCCACGTCTCTCTCGCGGCCATGGAACGACACAGCGACTCCCACCAACCCCTTGCCGCACGTCGCTTGCTTGCATGTCTGAACTGCTTTGGCGTCTGTGATGGAGCACTGGTCAACAAGGCCATGCACAACACCGTGCGCTACCGTTTGGTACACTCTCAAACCAAACAGACCCACGGCAGTGCCGTCATTCATGGTCACCGTATTCCGGACCAGGTCACTCGATGCCAACCGACAGAGCCACGGATCCGCCGACGTGGAACCTGCAGCAGTACGGCACAGGCCACATTAGCCACACGGACGGCCATCAGAAGCAGCAGAACGCTGATGCGGTTGACAAAAAGGCAAAAGTGGTCGCCCACCGTGGGGCTCGAACCCACGACCACAAGATTGACTGAGCTAGACGGGCTTCACGTCGAACAACATTACACAATCCATCACAAACAGACGACAAACCCACCATCGCACCAACCTCCACCACGCACACACTGCGCACTCACCGGCCACCACGCCACGCCCCCACCCCGTACAAGCGGACTCGCCGTCTGCCCACGTCTCTCTCGCGGCCATGGAACGACACAGCGACTCCCACCAACCCCTTGCCGCACGTCGCTTGCTTGCATGTCTGAACTGCTTTGGCGTCTGTGATGGAGCACTGGTCAACAAGGGGCCATGCACAACACCGTGCGCTACCGTTTGGTACACTCTCAAACCAAACAGACCCACGGCAGTGCCGTCATTCATGGTCACCGTATTCCGGACCAGGTCACTCGGTGCCAACCGACAGAGCCACGGATCCGCCGACGTGGAACCTGCAGCAGTGCGGCACAGGCCACATTAGCCTCACGGACGGCCATCAGAAGCAGCAGAACGCTGATGCGGTTGACAAAAAGGCAAAGTGGTCGCCCACCGTGGGGCTCGAACCCACGACCACAAGATTGACTGAGCTAGACGGGCTTCACGTCGAACAACATTACACAATCCATCACAAACAGACGACAAACCCACCATCGCACCAACCTCCACCACGCACACACTGCGCACTCACCGGCCACCACGCCACGCCCCCACCCCGTACAAGCGGACTCGCCGTCTGCCCACGTCTCTCTCGCGGCCATGGAACGACACAGCGACTCCACCAACCCCTTGCCGCACGTCGCTTGCTTGCATGTCTGAACTGCTTTGGCGTCTGTGATGGAGCACTGGTCAACAAGGGGCCATGCACAACACCGTGCGCTACCGTTTGGTACACTCTCAAACCAAACAGACCCACGGCAGTGCCGTCATTCATGGTCACCGTATTCCGGACCAGGTCACTCGGTGCCAACCGACAGAGCCACGGATCCGCCGACGTGGAACCTGCAGCAGTGCGGCACAGGCCACATTAGCCACACGGACGGCCATCAGAAGCAGCAGAACGCTGATGCGGTTGACAAAAAGGCAAAAGTGGTCGCCCACCGTGGGGCTCGAACCCACGACCACAAGATTGACTGAGCTAGACGGGCTTCACGTCGAACAACATTACACAATCCATCACAAACAGACGACAAACCCACCATCGCACCAACCTCCACCACGCACACTGCGCATCACCGGCCACACCACGCACACACTCGCCGTCGCCCACTCACAGCGGCCACTCACCGGCCACGCCCCCACCCCGTACAAGCGGACTCGCCGTCTGCCCACGTCTCTCTCGCGGCCATGGAACGACACAGCGACTCCCACCAACCCCTTGCCGCACGTCGCTTGCTTGCATGTCTGAACTGCTTTGGCGTCTGTGATGGAGCACTGGTCAACAAGGGGCCATGCACAACACCGTGCGCTACCGTTTGGTACACTCTCAAACCAAACAGACCCACGGCAGTGCCGTCATTCATGGTCACCGTATTCCGGACCAGGTCACTCGGTGCCAACCGACAGAGCCACGGATCCGCCGACGTGGAACCTGCAGCAGTGCGGCACAGGCCACATTAGCCACACGGACGGCCATCAGAAGCAGCAGAACGCTGATGCGGTTGACAAAAGGCAAAAGTGGTCGCCCACCGTGGGGCTCGAACCCACGACCACAAGATTGACTGAGCTAGACGGGCTTCACGTCGAACAACATTACACAATCCATCACAAACAGACGACAAACCCACCATCGCACCAACCTCCACCACGCACACACTGCGCACTCACCGGCCACCACGCCACGCCCCCACCCCGTACAAGCGGACTCGCCGTCTGCCCACGTCTCTCTCGCGGCCATGGAACGACACAGCGACTCCACCAACCCCTTGCCGCACGTCGCTTGCTTGCATGTCTGAACTGCTTTGGCGTCTGTGATGGAGCACTGGTCAACAAGGGGCCATGCACAACACCGTGCGCTACCGTTTGGTACACTCTCAAACCAAACAGACCCACGGCAGTGCCGTCATTCATGGTCACCGTATTCCGGACCAGGTCACTCGGTGCCAACCGACAGAGCCACGGATCCGCCGACGTGGAACCTGCAGCAGTGCCGCACAGGCCACATTAGCCACACGGACGGCCATCAGAAGCAGCAGAACGCTGATGCGGTTGACAAAAAGGCAAAAGTGGTCGCCCACCGTGGGGCTCGAACCCACGACCACAAGATTGACTGAGCTAGACGGGCTTCACGTCGAACAACATTACACAATCCATCACAAACAGACGACAAACCCACCATCGCACCAACCTCCACCACGCACACACTGCGCACTCACCGGCCACTACGCCACGTCCCCCACCCCGTATAAGCGGACTCGCCGTCTGCCCATGTCTCTCTCGCGGCCATCGACTCACACTGCGCACTCACCGGCCACCACGCCACGCCCCCACCCCGTACAAGCGGACTCGCCGTCTGCCCACGTCTCTCTCGCGGCCATGGAACGACACAGCGACACAGACTGCGCACTCACCGGCACCACGCCACGCCCCCACCCCGTACAAGCTTGTCGTCTGCCCATCTCTCTCGCGGCCATGGAACGACACAGTGAGTCCCACCAACCCCTGCCGCACGTCGCTTGCTAGCATGTCTGAACTGCTTTGGCGTCTGTGATGGAGCACTGGTCAACAGGGGCCATGCACAACACCGTGCGCTACCGTTTGGTACACTCTCAAACCAAACAGACCCACGGCAGTGCCGTCATTCATGGTCACCGTATTCGGACCAGGTCACTCGGTGCCAACCGACAGAGCCACGGATCCGCCGACGTGGAACCTGCAGCAGTGCCGCACAGGCCACATTAGCCACACGGACGGCCATCAGAAGCAGCAGAACGCTGATGCGGTTGACAAAGGCAAAAGTGGTCGCCCACCGTGGGGCTCGAACCCACGACCACAAGATTGACTGAGCTAGACGGGCTTCACGTCGAACAACACTACACAATCCATCACAAGCATACGACAAACCCACCATCGCACCAACCTCCACCACGCACACACTGCGCATTCACCGGCCACTACGCCACGTCCCCCACCCCGTATAAGCGGACTCGCCGTCTGCCCATGTCTCTCTCGCGGCCATGGAACGACACAGCGACTCACACTGCGCACTCACCGGCCACCACGCCACGCCCCCCACCCCGTACAAGCGGACTCGCCGTCTGCCCACGTCTCTCTCGCGGCCATGGAACGACACAGCGACTCCCACCAACCCCTTGCCGCACGTCGCTTGCTAGCATGTCTGAACTGCTTTGGCGTCTGTGATGGAGCACCGGTCAACAAGGGGCCATGCACAACAGCGTGCGCTACCGTTTGGTACACTCTCAAACCAAACAGACCCACGGCAGTGCCGTCATTCATGGTCACCGTATTCCGGACCAGGTCACTGGTGCCAACCGACAGAGCCACGGATCCGCCGACGTGGAACCTGCAGCAGTGCCGCACAGGCCACATTAGCCACACGGACGGCCATCAGAAGCAGCAGAACGCTGATGCGGTTGACAAAAAGGCAAAAGTGGTCGCCCACCGTGGGGCTCGAACCCACGACCACAAGATTGACTGAGCTAGACGGGCTTCACGTCGAACAACACTACACAATCCATCACAAGCATACGACAAACCCACCATCGCACCAACCTCCACCACGCACACACTGCGCATTCACCGGCCACTACGCCACGTCCCCCACCCCGTATAAGCGGACTCGCCGTCTGCCCATGTCTCTCTCGCGGCCATGGAACGACACAGCGACTCACACTGCGCACTCACCGGCCACCACGCCACGCCCCCACCCCGTACAAGCGGACTCGCCGTCTGCCCACGTCTCTCTCGCGGCCATGGAACGACACAGCGACACAGACTGCGCACTCACCGGCACCACGCCACGCCCCCACCCCGTACAAGCGGATTTGTCGTCTGCCCACCTCTCTCTCGCGGCCATGGAACGACACAGTGAGTCCCACCAACCCCGTGCCGCACGTCGCTTGCTTGCATGTCTGAACTGCTTTGGCGTCTGTGATGGAGCATTGGTCAACAAGGCCATGCACAACACCGTGCGCTACCGTTTGGTACACTCTCAAACCAAACAGACCCACGGCAGTGCCGTCATTCATGGTCACCGTATTCCGGACCAGGTCACTCGGTGCCAACCGACAGAGCCACGGATCCGCCAACGTGGAACCTGCAGCAGTGCCGCACAGGCCACATTAGCCACACGGACGGCCATCAGAAGCAGCAGAACGCTGATGCGGTTGACAAAAAGGCAAAAGTGGTCGCCCACCGTGGGGCTCGAACCCACGACCACAAGATTGACTGAGCTAGACGGGCTTCACGTCGAACAACACTACACAATCCATCACAAGCATACGACAAACCCACCATCGCACCAACCTCCACCACGCACACACTGCGCATTCACCGGCCACTACGCCACGTCCCCCACCCCGTATAAGCGGACTCGCCGTCTGCCCATGTCTCTCTCGCGGCCATGGAACGACACAGCGACTCACACTGCGCACTCACCGGCCACCACGCCACGCCCCCACCCCGTACAAGCGGACTCGCCGTCTGCCCACGTCTCTCTCGCGGCCATGGAACGACACAGCGACACAGACTGCGCACTCACCGGCACCACGCCACGCCCCCACCCCGTACAAGCGGATTTGTCGTCTGCCCACTCTCTCTCGCGGCCATGGAACGACACAGTGAGTCCCACCAACCCCGTGCCGCACGTCGCTTGCTAGCATGTCTGAACTGCTTTGGCGTCTGTGATGGAGCACTGGTCAACAAGGGGCCATGCACAACACCGTGCGCTACCGTTTGGTACACTCTCAAACCAAACAGACCCACGGCAGTGCCGTCATTCATGGTCACCGTATTCCGGACCAGGTCACTCGGTGCCAACCGACAGAGCCACGGATCCGCCGACGTGGAACCTGCAGCAGTGCCGCACAGGCCACATTAGCCACACGGACGGCCATCAGAAGCAGCAGAACGCTGATGCGGTTGACAAAAAGGCAAAAGTGGTCGCCCACCGTGGGGCTCGAACCCACGACCACAAGATTGACTGAGCTAGACGGGCTTCACGTCGAACAACACTACACAATCCATCACAAGCATACGACAAACCCACCATCGCACCAACCTCCACCACGCACACACTGCGCATTCACCGGCCACTACGCCACGTCCCCCACCCCGTATAAGCGGACTCGCCGTCTGCCCATGTCTCTCTCGCGGCCATGGAACGACACAGCGACTCACACTGCGCACTCACCGGCCACCACGCCACGCCCCCACCCCGTACAAGCGGACTCGCCGTCTGCCCACGTCTCTCTCGCGGCCATGGAACGACACAGCGACTCCCACCAACCCTTTTGCCGCACGTCGCTTGCTAGCATGTCTGAACTGCTTTGGCGTCTGTGATGGAGCACCGGTCAACAAGGGGCCATGCACAACAGCGTGCGCTACCGTTTGGTACACTCTCAAACCAAACAGACTCACGGCAGTGCCGTCATTCGTGGTCACCGTATTCCGGACCAGGTCACTCGGTGCCAACCGACAGAGCCACGGATCCGCCGACGTGGAACCTGCAGCAGTGCCGCACAGGCCACATTAGCCACACGGACGGCCAACAGAGACGCCAGCAAGCAGCAGAACGCTGATGCGGTTGACAAAAAGCAAAAGTGGTCGCCCACCGTGGGGCTCGAACCCACGACCACAAGATTGACTGAGCTAGACGGGCTTCACGTCGAACAACACTACACAATCCATCACAAGCATACGACAAACCCACCATCGCACCAACCTCCACCACGCACACACTGCGCATTCACCGGCCACTACGCCACGTCCCCCACCCCGTATAAGCGGACTCGCCGTCTGCCCATGTCTCTCTCGCGGCCATGGAACGACACAGCGACTCACACTGCGCACTCACCGGCCACCACGCCACGCCCCCACCCCGTACAAGCGGACTCGCCGTCTGCCCACGTCTCTCTCGCGGCCATGGAACGACACAGCGACACAGACTGCGCACTCACCGGCACCACGCCACGCCCCCACCCCGTACAAGCGGATTTGTCGTCTGCCCACCTCTCTCTCGCGGCCATGGAACGACACAGTGAGTCCCACCAACCCCGTGCCGCACGTCGCTTGCTAGCATGTCTGAACTGCTTTGGCGTCTGTGATGGAGCACCGGTCAACAAGGGGCCATGCACAACACCGTGCGCTACCGTTTGGTACACTCTCAAACCAAACAGACTCACGGCAGTGCCGTCATTCGTGGTCACCGTATTCCGGACCAGGTCACTCCGTGCCAACCGACAGAGCCACGGATCCGCCGACGTGGAACCTGCAGCAGTGCCGCACAGGCCACATTAGCCACACGGACGGCCAACAGAGACGCCAGCAAGCAGCAGAACGCTGATGCGGTTGACAAAAAGGCAAAAGTGGTCGCCCACCGTGGGGCTCGAACCCACGACCACAAGATTGACTGAGCTAGACGGGCTTCACGTCGAACAACATTACACAATCCATCACAAACAGACGACAAACCCACCATCGCACCAACCTCCACCACGCACACACTGCGCATTCACCGGCCACTACGCCACGTCCCCCACCCCGTATAAGCGGACTCGCCGTCTGCCCATGTCTCTCTCGCGGCCATGGAACGACACAGCGACTCACACTGCGCACTCACCGGCCACCACGCCACGCCCCCACCCCGTACAAGCGGACTCGCCGTCTGCCCACGTCTCTCTCGCGGCCATGGAACGACACAGCGACACAGACTGCGCACTCACCGGCACCACGCCACGCCCCCACCCCGTACAAGCGGATTTGTCGTCTGCCCACCTCTCTCTCGCGGCCATGGAACGACACAGTGAGTCCCACCAACCCCGTGCCGCACGTCGCTTGCTAGCATGTCTGAACTGCTTTGGCGTCTGTGATGGAGCACCGGTCAACAAGGGGCCATGCACAACAGCGTGCGCTACCGTTTGGTACACTCTCAAACCAAACAGACTCACGGCAGTGCCGTCATTCGTGGTCACCGTATTCCGGACCAGGTCACTCGGTGCCAACCGACAGAGCCACGGATCCGCCGACGTGGAACCTGCAGCAGTGCCGCACAGGCCACATTAGCCACACGGACGGCCAACAGAGACGCCAGCAAGCAGCAGAACGCTGATGCGGTTGACAAAAAGGCAAAAGTGGTCGCCCACCGTGGGGCTCGAACCCACGACCACACGATTAAGAGTCTTGCGCTACCGACTGAGCTAGACGGGTGAGCAAATTATCAAAGGCGCTAGCTAGATAGTTATAGATTAGACTGTTAGCGTTTTGTCTGTCGAGGCTTCTCGAGAATTTTGCTCTCTCCTGAAACTAACCCACTTCACCACGCCTAAATAGTGGTCGGTGAAGTCAAACAACTTTGCCCTATAAATGAGATGTCGTGTGGCGGGGGTTACACGCACCTTGGGTGAGAGGAAGCGTTAACGCGATAACCGCAGCAGACGCCACGCGTCTCTGCTGTGAAGTAGCAAGGCCCTGTCTTTACTGTCGCCTAATGTACCGAGTACCAAAGCGACCTGTAAACTTCTGGGTTAGAGTAAAACTGTCTGTATTAACAACACTCTCTGGCTGTTTCCCTTGCTATGCTCTGCGCCACTCATCCGAATGAGTGGCCCTCAACTAGCTTACTGCTTTAGATTAACTAACGTGAACTTAGGTGCAGCTGTGTGTGCCACGTGTCCGTACTTAGCTGTTGTGCGTACTTAGCAGCCGATGTGCACCACAAAGACCCTGGCTAATCGGACGACCCGATCCCGTTTGCCCAGGGTCAATCCCTGATATCATGGTCCCGCGCCATCAGCGCTAGCCACTGCGTGGCCCCGTTACACCCTCCCACACCCAAACGGGAAACACCGCACTATTCGGTGAAAGGTGAATCCAGCAGTGTGGTCAACGGCCCCGAGGCACTGTCTCATACTGCTACTGGCGCCGACAAACTCAAGTGTGCCTCTCGGGCCTTTCCCGCGATGACAACTTCGCCGCCTGCCGAAAACCCGACGCAAGGCCGTAACGAAGGCCCCGCTGGCCAAGCCCTCCGCGGCTGGAGAGGCTGCGATCGCCCGCGCCCGAGCGCAAACCGCGAGGGCCCCTGCGCGGCGACGCAAACGCCACGATGTCTGCTTACCGGGCCCTTATGACGATCGTGATAGCGACAGCTCTAGGTCACACCACAGCCTTCAAGGCATTCCAACGGTCACGGCAGACGATTTCCCTGAGGATTCGGAGGACGACGCTTGACGAGGACCGCCAACCCGGGAAGGACGAAGACCTTCCCGGGTTGGGATGCCGAAACCGTGTCAGGAGATGTCCCTGGGGCCAGCAAGTCCGCACCTCGCGTGCTAGAGGCAGCATCGTTGCATCCTGCTACCGACAATGCGGACCCGAAGACACCTCAGGCGAGATTGACTATGAGTCGTTGGATGCTGAGGAGGGGCAATGCCCGAACGACGTAACGCCCGCGCCCACTTCGCCACAGCTGACTTCGTCTCAACGAGCCATCCACCCCGGAAGCCCAAGCATGCCGCGCAGCCGTGGAGGCCGCTTGGCGACGTTGGACAGACGACAACTTCTGCGCGCACTCCATCGGAGCACCGAGTCATCTCCAACATTTCTCCTGGCGACGACGTATCCGCCGGGGATCTTCAAACTGCCAACCTTCAGCACCTCGTCGGACGGATGGGCGCGGCAGCGGAGGAGTCCGGCCAGCAGCGAGCACTAAAGCGTGATAGAGAAAGCGTCCCTCCGACCCGGGAACAGCTCTTGGCGCTATGGTGGTGGACTCCCTCGGAGTATGATGCTTATCTTGATGAGAGTCGACGCCCGGGCCGTCACGTGGAGCACTACGAGGAGTGTTCCCTCATCCTCCAAGAGGACACCGCGCTAAATCGTCAAAATAGCGAGCTCCAGTTCGAAGGCTGGCTTCAACAGTTGGGGTATCCCGTTCGGGAGTTTCTTCGATCGCCGCATCGGCTGGATTGACTCGTCCAGCGACGTCTGTGTTTCCGCATGGCGAAGACGATATCGAACCATACCTGGAGCTGCCGAGTCTTCGATCGGGACCTACCGACGCCGAACGTTATCCTCGAGGAGGTGGTGACCAATGTGCAGAAGTCGAGGCAGTCTCAGCCAGTTGAGCTAAAGAGGGTTATCGGCGCTGTCAGCGCCGACCGGCTCCGTGGGAGCTCTGGAAAGCGGCCACGATGTCAGCGCAGTCCTCCACGAGGGTACGCTGCGGCTCCCACGTACTATTAGCACTCGGATAACCGCGCCATTTCACCAGATACTGGTAGACGCCATCGCGCTTACGACGACGGAGCAGCTTCTCCACGAAATAATTTGGCTCGCCATCGCCGTCCAACAGAGGCGGGGGTGGTCTCAAGGGAGTGTTCGACTCGGTCGAGGAGTGTGTCACGCGGCGCGGTTCCACCTGCTGGTGTGCCTGCGGCGTCGCCTCGTCAGCTGCAGAGTCTCTGTGAGGCCGTGGAGAGTTGTCAGTCCCTTCTTGATGTATAGCGTGCTGACTTGCTTGGTCTGCGTGGTCGCCATGACGTTCTGGAGACCCAGACGGAGGGCAATCGGCGCCTTGCTCATGGGATCTCGGATGACCACCGTGGTCTGCGAGAGCGTCTCGCCCGGATGGAAGATGAGCAGCGTCAGCTCCGTGAGCGCATCGAGAGAGCGGAGCGGTTTTGCCACCGCGTCTCGCGCGCCCTAGACGATGGCTTCGGTCGTTGTATGGCCGCATGGAGGCACTGCAGGACCACGATCCGAGGCCTGCGACCGCTCCGACGACACCTGCGCCGACGGATCTTCCTGTTGCTGCCTCTCATGCGCCGCCGATAGCCCATCCGCAGGAGGAGGTGATGCCGCGGGTGCTACAGCGCGCTCTGCGCCAGTCCGCTGCGGATCAGGCTGCTTCTCGGG
Source organism: Phytophthora constricta (assembly GCA_011947335.1). Taxonomy (NCBI): domain Eukaryota; phylum Oomycota; class Peronosporomycetes; order Peronosporales; family Peronosporaceae; genus Phytophthora; species Phytophthora constricta. The sequence goes on along the minus strand of JAAVTI010001128.1, from coordinate 30,771 downwards.
ATCCAGATCCTCCGTCGAGCGGTACTTCTTAAGCATGCCGACGTAAAACGTCGGATGTGTCGCTATTGCCGACGGCAAGTCCAGCCTGTACGCATTCCCGTGGCCCCGATGACCTCGAACGGCCCGACGAAGCGTAGTCGGAGCTTCGTACAGAGACTGCATGTGTAGGAAGGTTCTTAACGTTTAATAAAACCAAGTCGCCTAATTGAGACACCTGTGTGTTCTTACGCCCGTGGGGATCCGCTTGTTCCTTTTGTTTGTCCTGTGCTTCCGCCATTGCGTCCCTTACGCGTTGGCGTCTTGCTGCGCCATCCTCAATAGGCTCCGTTACACGGACGGACGCAAGCCCTTATTGCCTCATGGGTCCGCGACGGCAGTCTCTCCCCATTCGCACCGGAAGCCGGTGGCAACGCCAGTGGCGTGCGAGGGTGCCGTAGACCATTGACGTAGAACGGTGTAAAGACGGTCGACGCATGCACGGCATTGTTCAATGCGAATTCCATTTGTTGGAAGAAGCGCACTCCACTTTGTGGGCTCTGCCGCGCAGACACTGCGCAGGACATCCTCCAGAACGCGGTTCAGCCGCTCAGTCTGACCATCGGTCTGTGGATGGGCCGCCGTGCTTATCCAGCTGCGTGCCTACCAGGTGGAACATATGTTCCCAGAAATAGGAGACAAAGCGTGGGTTTTGATCGCTCACAAAAGCTTCAGGGAGACCTTGGTGCCGGAAGACGTTGTTCACAAATAGTTGGGCCGTCTGCGGCGCCGTGATGCTCTTCTTCACCGCTGCAAGCCGCACCATCTTGCTCAGCCGGTAAACGAAGACTAAGATGCCAGTGTGGCCTCGCCCGTCGGGCGGCAACTCGAAGATGATGTCCATCTCACGGAGCGCCAGCAGTCGGTTGGAACCGGCAAGCTCAAAAGCGGAGCCGACGAAGACGGAGCGGGCTTCACGTGCTGCCACATCTCGCACGTGTTGACGTAGCACCGCACCCATTTCCACATGCGCTGCCACCAAAAGCCTCGGCTACCGACGATACGTCTTCTCGCGTCCGAGGTGACCGCTCAGCGCTATGTCGTGTGCCTCATAGGGGATACGGTGCTTGAGGTCTTCATTGTGGGGGATCACAATCCGTGGCTCCTCCCCTGGTCTACTTGGTAGTAGAGCAAGCCGTCGACCAGGCTATAGCGGTGCAGACGCGCCCGCTGACGAGCCGTGAGCTGAACCGATTTCTCGTCGGCGCTTAGCGCCACGATTATGTCGCGTAGTCCATCGTCCTGACTGTATGCCGCGCGGATCAGCTCATGGACCGGCGATTCTAGGAAGGCTACGTGAGTCCGGTCTCCTGGAGAGTGCGTCCGCCAGGACATTCTGCTTGCCCGGCTTGTAAGCCACCGTGAAGTTTTTTCCCGCAAATAAGGAGAACCACCGCATCACGCGCTGCGAAAGTTGGGGCGACGACGTCGCTGTCCTCAAGAAGGCATGGTCAGTGAAGATGACAAAGGGCTTACTGCCAAGCAGATGAACCCTAAACTTGACGAGCGAGTACTTCATCGCCAAGAGTTCCTTGTCGTGGACAGGATAGTTCTTTTCCGCAGCTTTCAGCTGCCGGGATTGGAATGAAACAACTCTTTCCCTGCCATCGGCATCCACTTGTAACAAGGCGCAGCCTATGGCGAAGCCAAACGCGTCGCAACGACACTGAACGCACGATCTTCGTCAGGTAACGCCAGTATTGGCGCTGTCTGCAAGCTGTGCTTGATGGCCTCGAAGGCTTGCTGTGCTTCATCGCTCCACGACCATTCCGCATCCCTTTTAAGGAGGATCATCAGTGGTCGTGCCATTTCGGCATAGTTGGCGCTGTATTTGTGCAAGTAGTTGGTCAGGCCAAGCCACTTTCGCAAATCCTTTTGGGATTCTGGCACTGGCCACTGCACAATGGCCTCTACCTTCCTCGGCTCAACCTGCATACCATCCTTCCCAAGGAAACATCCCGAGAAGGGTATCTCTGCAGCACCAAAGATGCATTTGTTGATGTTGGCATACAGGCGATTTTCGCGGATGCACGTCAGAACCTGCCGCAGATGTTTAATACGAGCTTCGTCGACGGTCTTGCCATCCATGGCGTGGCTGTGCACGACGATATCATCGAATTACGTCTGTACGAGCTGCCGTATCGGCCGGAAGAGCTGAGTTACCAGTCGATTGAACGTTGCGGGTGCATTCGACAGCCCTTGGGGCATTATCAGCCTTCCCACAACATCTCAATGGGAGTACTCACCGCTGTCAAAGGGATGTCTGACTCCCGCATCAGCAGTGGTAGTACCCATCGACCATGTCGAGTCCGCTGAAGATGGTGCAGCCTGCCATGTTGTTCTGCAACACATCTTTCTCGGAATTGACGTAGACGCCGGAATCGTGGCTGCATTCAGCTTATTAAAGACATGCACCATGCACCACTTCAATTGGGTTTCCGCACGCAACACGTCGGAGACGAGTGTGACTACTTGGACTCTCGTACCTTGCCTTCGGCATACTTGGCAGCGAAGAAGGCATCGATCACATCGACCTGTTCTTTGGCAGCGGCCACTGCTGTGTGGTGCAGTGGGTACGAGATCGATCTCGTGTCGCACATCTCTATTCGGTGGAAGCTCCGTAGGAGGGTCATCGCTGACCACGTCCGAGAACTGCTTCAAAAACTGAGTAATATGGATCCATGGGGTCCTTGAGAATGGCAGAGCCGTACCGCTGTTGTCTCTGCGAGACCCGCTCCTCTCCAACACTTCAGGGTCCATGACTGAAGACGTGTTGAGGTCCAGGAGGTCGTGTTCGCTGCGAATAAGGACCATCTCATCGTATTCTCCCGACCTGAGTGACTTCAGAAAATCCACGTACGAGAGCCCCTCGAGCTTCAGAAGCTCGAATACCGTCGGAAGCGGGGCCAAGTCCACTCCTTCCTTTCGCTTTCCCGTGAGGGCATCCACTACCACCAGAGACCCTGTCTCGGAAGCAGAAACAACGACCTTCGTTGCCGATCTGGCGGGTAGCGCCTCGCTCATGACCGCCCCAATTGTGGGAGCCCCTGCTCGACCACCCATCTTTGCGTGAGCTGCCTCAGCTCGAACGCCCTGCATTTTTGGGAGCCCCTGCTCGACCACCCTTGTTCGCGTGAGCGCCTCAGCTCGAACGCCTTGCGCTGTGGGAGCCCCAGCTCGACCACTTGTAATTGGGTGAGCCTCAGCTTCAGCACTCTGCGTGTCGCTTGCCTTACAGGCCACGGCGACACCGTCGTTCCCGAGAACTCCTCGAGACTTGTCACTTGTGATGACACCTCACTCACCTACCGATGTGCCCTGCACTCGAGAAGATGGGGACGGAGAGACGGACAACACTTGCCCGGTCGAGCCGGCAAAGTGTGGTTCGCCACGGGGCACCGGGTGCTCAAACCCGTCGCGGGAAGCGGAGGGGACATGACCCGCCAATACTCTATCCGCAAAAGGCTTATGACTAGTACCTATGGTGCGACTATCCACGGTTCGTGCTTCATAAGCCACCGCATCCCGAGGATCTGGACGTACAGCTGGTCCATGTCTAGGACAATGAACGGTTTCGGCCGAGTCAAAATCATCACATTTGACCGTCAAAGGAAGGAGAACCTTTCGTGTCAATACAATCGAACCAGTCGCTAAGCGAACAGAAACATCTTCATTACGTTCCGAGTCTTCCACGGCTCTGGCGTAAAATGCCTTGTTCCTAGCCACACTGGCCTTCGTCGCGAAGTTGTACGACGCGTCGCAGTCGATTAGGACAGCCATGGGCTCCTCATACGCTTTGGCGCTGGCGGTGCCAACCACAAGATTGGATCTCGCGGAGGCCACCGAGAGACACAGGAGTGTTATCTCTGGTGCTGTTTCTCCTGGAGAAGGAGGTGGCCAGGCCACCGCCCTCCTAGAGGAGGAGAGCCTCCCAGCAGGGCGCACCGCGCCTACTGGGAGTCTTCGTTTTCCGCCGATGCGGACTCAAAGACATTGAGCGACGGCGAGTTCGACGTGACCGGCCCATGGCCTCAATGCCATGGGTTTATTGGCCAGTCGCGTCGGAAATGACCCTTCATTGCATCCAAAGCAACGGTCACTGGCCCCTTTGTTTGCGCGGTCCGCGGAGCGACTCAGTAGACGAAATCTCCATGGGAGTTGGTCCTTCAGGAGCGTCCCCACTCCCGGAGTGAGCCTGCGCCGAGCCCACGTAGAGGCCGGGGCGGGGCAGGCCGCGAAGTGCCCCCCGAGCGTAGCGCAGCAAGCGAGAGATGGGCGGACCCACGGCTATAAGTCCGCAGACGAGAGCCAACACGCTAGAGTTCTACTTTACCCCGAATTAACCGTACTATACGTAGTAAACGCACGAAATGCTGTATAAAAGTAGACTCTATGTTCCTTCATTTGGGCACGCTAACAAGTGCCTTATAATAAATTAGGAAAGGCTACTATAGCTAAAACACTTAATCTGCCGATTTACATTCAATTCGACATTGTAACCTCTTCTCACAAAAAAGTCACTGAAGTCGGACAATTTAGTCTGTTTTCATGCAGAAAGTATGATTTGTAGAATTATGACCATAGTTGGTAAACTTAGGTAAAACTCCAAATCAGACTTCGAACAAGCAGGGCTTGGGAAAAATCAATTCAAGGCTGCGCCGAAGTCTTGTTTAGGAGCCCCGTATCCAACTTAGACTTTTTACGAGTCTATAAGGCCCATTTCGGCTCTTTCCGCTCGGAATTGCCCTTCTGCAAGGGCACTTCTGCGTTTGTATTCTGTAAATAATGATTATAGCTGAAAGTCTATCATGGGCCGGCTTGTGCTAAAAACGCTGCAATCGGCAATATAATTACTCAATTTATTTGATTCTTGGCACGTGTTAGTGTACCCAACTGAGGGAAAATAGAGTCGACTTTATAAAACTTGTTTGTGCGTACACTATGTATAGAACGGTTAATTCGTTGTAAAGTAGGACTCTAGTGCGTTGGCTCTCGTCTGCGGACTTATAGCCGTGGGCCCGCCCATCTCTCGCTTGCTGCGCCACGCTCGGGGAAGGAGGCCGCTTCGCGGCCCCCTCCCCGGCCTCTACGTCCTCGACTCGGCCGGGCGCTGCGCCCAGGATTAGATATTAACTCCTATACAGTGTTGCTGAGCCCAGGTCAATGTTTGTTTTATGCACGATTTATAGTATACCTTGTAACGTCGGATACCCATTTGGGCACAAGAACCACTTTTTAATATAGAACTATCGTATTTATGATGCTTATGATATCCATCCCATCTTCTCATAGGCTAATTAATCCACCTCGACCGAACTGGCAGTAAATAAGCCTAAATCTAAACTATTAAATCGGCATTCTGGCTGCTTAAGGATATATATATTTTTAGCACGGACAACAGAATAAGCTTTAATACGGTTACATAGGTTGAATGAAGACCTTGTCTAAATTTAAACACTTGATATTGATTGACAGTTGTCTTAACGTGTGTTTATAACGATAGAGTACGTCCACGTCAGAAGATTGCAAACACCGATTGCAATCGCTTGGTGTTGATAGTGCCGACGGGATAGCTTGTTGTGAGATTTAGCAAACATTGTTGCTCACCAGCTACATGCATGGGTTGATTCTGGGTCCAGCGCCCTAGGTTGGATGTTCTGGTGGCTAGCCACTTTACTCTCGCTTGTGGTCAGACAAATCGAATTCTGCCGGAGATAAGGGTGTGATACATACATCATCACCCGCGTCTCACCCGAGTGGTGTACCTCTGGGTTGGAATGCGACGTTGGCCATAACCCAGATCCCACTACAAAGTCCGGATTGGCGCAACATATCAATAGAAAGGCCCTGCATCGACGATGCATAGACAGCGGAAATGGGCAGCGTCCAGTGTTGAAGCCGCAGAAGGTCTCACCCAATTAGAGGGGCATCGACTCCTTAGGCTTGTTGGCTCACATCCCTGGTGCGAGCAGATCATTTATAGGCTGAAGAATCATGCTTTTTCGGTATACGATTTTGTAACAGCAGGCTGTTGGGTGCCCTCATATGGAATGCGTCCGAGTGACCTCAATGGACATTCATCACGTTTTTGGGACTTGTTCGGAAGCAGTCTCCCTCCAAGGCATATTCCTTGACCGGTGGATTACACACGATCTACCTAACGAAGGGTTGGAAGAGGCAATGTTCACTTTAAATACCGGCCGTACGACCATGCGCACCCTCGTACACAAGCACTTAACATGTGCTACTTGCACTTGTCTTGGCCTTCCACATGGACTTGTTCATGCTCACCATGCCTATGGACGCAATCGTATGCCATTATCCGTTGCATAGCGCAGATTTGACGCATCGATCGCCATCGAGTTCGTCGAGTACCAGGGCTGCGAGGTATGCACAGATTTGACGCATCGATCGCCGTCGAGTTCGTCAAGTACCAGGGGCTGCGAGGCAATGGTGCCGTGCTCAAACTTCGAACAAGCAAGGGATTGCTGCCATCGGTCGCCAACCGATGCGTCTTCAGATTGAATTCCGGACGCTCGGCAAATCCATGCAGATGCGTGGGGACAAGGCTGGGGACCCACCAAGATTGCCACCGAACGCAGCCGAACACGGTCACGCGAAGGATTGTTGTTTCGGGCACCTGCCATGTGAAGGCGCGATAACTTATCGGATTAGGGCACAATGATAAAGGCTCAACGCCCGGGGACCGCAAGCGGTCGTGCAAAGCCTACCAATTATCCCACCTGAAATTTGGACTACTGCTGATGGTGAATTTCCACGTCTCCGTTGACGTGCCAAAGATTTGCATACTGAGTACCTGGCCGTTTCAGCAGAACGTTACTGGCGACTGGGTGCCCCTTTATACATTGATACTGCCTGGCGTTGGGGTGACGCATGTTGACCCGCTTAACGTTGTTGCTGGCGCTCACCACCACTCGCTATTACGCGTTCGTCTCCGCAGCTTACGCCGCTGTAGGACCCCATTTCCAAATTTTATCACATTTTGAAGCCATGAATCGGGCGGCTCATATTATGCGCTGTGTCTTACGTTCGAATTGGGTGCCAACAGAGAGCTTGAGGGTGACTTTCATTAAATAGGCTCACGTGGCAAGCCCAGAGCAGGAGGGAGGAAGTGGTGCCTATATTGTTTGACTTAGGACCAGGTTCGACTCGTTACGTGTTTACTGGATCTCGAGCATGTTTATGTGGCGAAGACTACGACAAATAATCTGGCTAAGTATAACGGTTTGCTAACTGGCCTTAAGGCTTGGGCCAAAGGTAACTGGGCACCTCTCCACGTCATTGGAGACAGCTCCACGACTATCCGTCACAGCGAACGCGGACTCCCTCCAGAACCAACCACCCCAAGAGCATTTATTGGCAAAAAGGTAGGCTCCTTGAGGACAAACTTCATGGCTCTCCTGGATTCATCACCTTCGCGTTTCAACATAACATTAGATGCTCTAGCAATATTGTCATAGATTCGCGTACAGGTCGACGATTTGGCTTTGAATAGAGTCGCGGACAGCAGGTGCCTAGAGGCATATGCTGGTACGGACATTAGTTGGCGTTTGGAAAGATGCTAAATGTTACCAATGAACCATTCTTCGAAACAAAATAAAAAATGGATTTACACTTGTCTAAACTTTATTATCAAACCCCTTTGGCAAGGTCCATATCCCTATTTATGGAAGCTGTAGATCCCAATGCAATCCTTCTTTACCGTGATTGTGGGAAGGGCATTTAGGTCGCCTTTCACAATACTCTCAATCTAAGAGTGATATCCTCGCTGCTTAGTATAAAACTTACACGTCACACCAGTATTGTCCGTGGCTAAGGACGGTGTCCGGTGTCTATGATAGTGAATAACACCAATATATATACAACTTCTCGCTACACGTGCACAGTATTCAACAGTCGAATTTGTCTCGTGTCGTGCGTATGCACCGGACCCTCTCGAGGTTTTTTTGCCAAGTCACCAGGTACGCTGCGTCGGGCGCTAAACGACCGGGGTTAGACTGCCCTCCCTCTGACTCTCTAGCGTTTTGCTACGCGGGCTGCTGATACCGATGACCTTACGTGACTGCCGATACCCATCTCTTTGCACCTCCGAATCGCCACGCTGTCAAGCACGCGCGAGTGTTCCGCAAACTACTTAGCTTGTCGTTTATTCTTCTCCGCTACGTTGGCTGAACCAAACCAGTGCCTTAACGGGATTTTTGTGAGTCTTGTGTGCTGATCGGCTAATAGGAGGCTGCCTGCATCCTTTCATATCTGTTTAAGACTGGTTCTCTTAGGCGACAACTCACGCGGCCTCAAAGTCCCACGCTCTCTTGTTGCCCTTGCGCTTCACGCCCCTTCCGGCAAAGCAATCTTCTTGTGATAGTCGCTGGGTCGAGCCGGGTCAGGACGGGTTGACCGCCGCTTCCAGCCCACTTCTTGTGTCTTGTATCGTCCGTTAAGCGTACTAGGTTATCACCTTGGTACTCTACATCGTGTGCCCTGCTGTCGTCCTGCACCTGGCCGTCGTCTGGCTGTGTCCCGAATTCGTCTTAGCCTTGGTGATCGTCCTGTTGTGTTCCGATGCCGCCTTGGTCTACCACGCCATTCTACTTTGCCTCGGTGTCGTGCTGGGGCTTCGTATCGTCCTCTTCGTCCTGCTGCCGTTCTTCACTGCGTCTTTATCCCCAACCGGGGTATCTGAGATTATGTTCTGGTTGCTATGGAACGGAAAAATGCCAAAACCACAGTCACCACAAGGTCGTGCAAATCGTTGTATACGAAAAAAGACAAATTGTTTTAAGAGTGTAAACGCTGGCGCTACACGAACGTAGCGAAACTGAATTGCTTGTCGAAAAAGTGAAATGAACGAACAAGGTAAAGTAAACCTTCAGTCCTTCAAGAATTTTAAAGCTCATTCCCATTTCCAAGACGCATGAACTCTTTTTGCGGAGTGACTAGATTTGCTTTGTGAGATTGCGCCAAATTGACACAAGATCACTTGATGTAACGTTGTGGACATCCGCCATCGTTTGGGTCACTCGAGGTAAGTTTCCCTTTGTGGAGTGACTTAGCGGGCGCTACGAGTGCAGTTGGAATGAGTGTAGATGGGCAAAATCGGTTGTGCAATTACTTTATTTATTGAAATATTTGCGTCAAGAACCACTTTCAGTTCATTTCGCCAAGCATATATATACTTTGGTTTGTACTCACATTTTCCGTGGGTGGCTCTTTGAATCAATCGCGCAAGCAATCGCCCAAGTGACCTGATTTTGTATATGGGGCTAATAAAACGCTTTAGTACAGGAGAACTTACGACCAACGGGAGAGAGTTACCACCGGAATATTGACGAATCAGTACGCTATAAATCGCCCCAAAAATGCATCTTTGGACCGGATTCACACAGTAGCAAAATAATATATAAAAAAATCTAAAAATAAATTCACTCCTATCAATACCCACCTCAAATGAAAAGGTTTACATTTTCTGAATCAATCACAACCCAACAGGTGCTATCGGCTAATGATACATAAGACCTTTATGACAATCGTTTGATCTGCACCGACACGATGCCAACACGGCTAACTTCCGCTTGTATCCTTCCTCACCTCGGTGCCATTTACAATGACCACGTCGATAACGAACTCGCCAGGTTAAACGGTCGAGCGACGCATGCACCGCCAGCGTTCGAGTGCCAAGCAACGCAGCATCCTCACGCGCCTGGATGTTCTCGCACAAGATCACAATGCTTCGCAACTAGAGTTGCTATTTAGGCCGTTATTAGTAGTTAATAGGGTTACCCACAGTTATTAAACTGTTTTAGGAGTAGTTAATTGCCCCACTTTTTGGTTTATTACAGAATGCGACCACATTGAAATGCATGTCATCTTCAGAAATTACAAACCCATGTGGGGCCCTTCGCTTGATCTTCAAATCCGCTGGGTTCTTATAGCTAAGAGGAGTTCATAACGCTCTAATTGCAAAGAAAGGGTACTAACTCTAAGAGACCCTAGCGACTACGAAACAAATCTATTCGTAACAGAGGATGGCTATACAGATGAACCCCTCATTAGTAATCGCTAGACTTGGAATACCCGCTCAAATGGAATAAAATGTCGGTCAACTGGCACGCGTGGTATACAAAGCTAAGTCATTATTACAAATTCCTCTCAAACGTAATATGGAATAAAAACCGACATTTTATTTTTACAATGGGTTCTTAACGATAAAACGTCACCTTTGTCTAGGTCGATCTGTGCATCGACACCGACATTTCCATCCTTGCGTATCCCAATTCCTCTCGGAATACTCTCTGAATTTCAGGAAACCAGCTCACAGATCCGTCCGTCACTCCTACATTACAGTATTGGCACAAACTAAAACATTTCCTATCCATGTAGAGAACATGTTATAAATCTCCCGATAGTTAGGCTGAGTTTTCCATGGATGTTGCATATAATGCTGGCAAATTTACAGCTTTTAAAAAGCCTTGTAGCGATATTCGAGATGCTTTAGTTGGTGACGGCACTGATGAGCTCCTTGCAACAATTTTTTTGGCTGGTATGTGCTTTGCAGGATGAATGGCTGATGGAAGTTAGCGCTTTTGACAGCATGTTGTTATGGTACACCTAAAATGGTACAGCTTTCAGATGGGAATACCCTGAAATTGGAATAATTTTGCCGTTCCCGACGCTATGACAATTGAGGGCATCCGTCGGCGAGTCTGGTACACTGTACACGACATGGCGTTTGCGGCGGTCCGTTACACTGTTCATAGAAACCGCGCCAGGCAGGTGACTTCTGATCAAGAAGTCTAATACAAAAACCAAGTGATGTCGAGGATCTTGAAGTGTTAGCTCGTTCGTTTGATTCGTATAGAAACGGCACCCCCACCCACAAGAAATAACATTGACAGGTCGGGGCTGCGTATGCGTTTTCAAAACGCGGTCGTCTCGATCTTTGTATGGGCTGGTTTCCCACGACCACCATTTTCGAGGGACCAATTTACAGTACTGCCACACAATCCACCTCCCTGTCGCCCGAGGCCTTCTCGTTCTTCGAGGCTGCCTTCGTTCTTGTCATTTGGAGAAGCGAAGCTAAGGAGCGAGGCAGATCACCCGAGTCGGGGCGACGAAGCAGCGAGAAGCATCGAATTATCCTACCGCGGATTTTTAAGTTAACGGGAGGACGGACGTTATCAAGAGCCCCGACCGCGTGTTGTCAAGTGAACATTGTCAAGTCCTGCTCCACTTACCATCAACACGCGTGACTATGCCCCTTGTCAACAGCAGTCCCGGCAGCACGCCCAGGATCTCGCGGTCTCTCTCGGAGCCGCCAGGGTCGTGGCATCATGCCAGTACAGCTAAGTCCCAATACTTAAGGCGCGCACCACCGCCAATTCAATCAGGTCTTCCTATATCGCTGCCGCATATGGCCACTCTGCTGCACGGAGGACCGTCCACGGCGGTGTGGCCGACGCAGTCGGCTCTGCAGACGTGGAAACCGTCCTCGGACACGACGAGCAGCAGTTACACAACCACGTCGGACGAGTCGGCTCAGATGGACGTGGAAGGAGACTACATGCTCAACCATCAGCAGACCATGCAGACGCGGCTTCGAACACCACGTGCTGGGTTTTCAGATGTGCCATCCATGGCGACATCCTCAGCTGTGGCCAGCTACGAGCGGTCTCTGCAGAACGCGTACAAATACGGATACGAAAGCAGCGACAGCGGTAGCAGCAGCCCGAGCTTCATCGGAGCTCCAGTAAGCACTCGAGCGACTGATGTGAGTGTTTCGAGCGTGCACTTGAGGATGCAAGAGGATGCAGACATGAAAGAGGATGCAAGAAGCCCCATGTCGGACGGAGGCTTGGCTGAGATGTTGACCTCTCCCACAGTTGAAAGACGTCGCGCTACCTGCGCGAGATCGATCGCCGGGTCATCTTGTCGCGAATTGACAGCGGAGAGAAGCAGTCCGTACTGGCCAAAGAGTACCAGGTGAGTCGCGCCGCCATTTGCAATCTCAACAAACACCGCGATGAGGTATTTGCTCGCAAAGACGGCAATCCGTTAGCCAAGCATCCGAAGAAACCGCGCCCAAAGACGCCAAAACCCACGGTAGCTGGGATGCCGTCGTCGATGAAGTGGACTAGTGCGGAGGCAACAAGTACTGCTACATATTGGGAGCCAGTGGCGGGAGCAGTTTGGAGCGCAGCAAGTTTGGCGTGCACGAGATAAAGTCTCGTGCGGCAGCACTGCTGCTCACAACTCTTCGTCGAAAATACACACCGCCAGTCGAGTTCCGACGAGTTAGCGGGCGGCTTATGAATCTGCTGATGGAGGAGGCGCTGGCGCTGGTGCCTATCCGGAGAGTGGAGATAGTCTTGCACAACCAGCGCAAAGAAGCAGGTGTGGCGATGGAGCACCCTCCATGTGCTATTTCCATGGAGCAAGAAGGCTGCCCCATGCTCGAGTTGTTCCACGAGATGGAGCCCGAGCAGCCTACAGGCTACATCTGCTTCGACTTGGAGGCCAAGTCGGGTCTGACCGACACGAGTGCATCTGACATAGATAGTCTGGGGCTGAGCCTATTCGACAGCCACTTGCCGCCGAGTCTCAGCTACCACAACGTGTTCTTGCTGGACCACGTCGCAAGCTCCGGCGCCCGCCTCAGCGCTGCAGTGCGCTGTCTTCAAGAGCGCGGCGTCTCCAAGTCCATGCTCTACATCGTGTCGCTTATCGCGTCCGTGGGCACCGTTCAGGAGCTTCGCGCTCAGCACCCGGACGTGAAGTTTATCTCAGCGCAGATCGTCCCAGACGAGGAAGAAGACGCAGTCGAAGACAGCATGGACGACGCGGAGAACGCCGACCCCAGCAACACTTCGCAGACGGCGCTCATGAAACTTCGCCTTCAACAGGCCTACGAGTCCTTGTCGTGCTAACTAAACTAAACATTTGTCAGTCAATGCAATGCACATATCATGCGTAGAGCACTAACCGACGACAGCTCGACGTGGGCCCGTCCCGCGTGACACGCGCCCCATCACCACCGGAATGGGCTCACTTTTGACCTCGCCCACTTCATTCATCAAATCGCCGTCTAGAGCTCAAGTCGAAGTCGATCAAGTGGCACGATGGTACTCATCCCGGAAGTCGATTTCTCGAGCCCTGATGCGGCCGAGCAGCTGCGTCAAGCCTGCACGGACGTGGGCTTCTTCTACCTGGTGCACCACGCCATCCCGACCGCCCTCAAGACGCAGGTGTACGCCGAGATGGCGCATTTCTTCAGTCAGCCCCTGGAGGAGAAGCACAAGGTGCTGGCCAACAAGTACATGAGGGGCTACACCTTGATGCACGAGGAGACCTTAGACCCAGCCAAACAAACTGTAGGAGACACTAAAGAAGGATACTACATTTGTCGTCATGTGCCTCTGGATTCAGAGGAGATGAAGTTGCCTCTGCACGGCCCCAACGTGTTCCCGGATGCAGTTAAGTTCCCCACATTTAAGGAGACCATGGAGAAGTATCACGCCGCCATGTGCGAGCTGGGCTTCGGAGTGGCCAAGCTCTTCGCAGAGGCTGCTGGTGCTAAGGGCCAGTTTGATGGGCCCGGCATGTTTGACAAGCCCATGGCAGCGTTGAGGCTGCTGCACTACGCCCCAGAGAAATCGGACGTGGAAGCAGGGGTGTTTGGTGCTGGAGCACATACGGACTACGGACTCATTACGTTGCTGTCGACGGATACGACCGGAGGCCTGCAGATCTTCCATGAAGGGCAGTGGATCGACGTGCCCCCGCGTGAAGACGCCTTCGTGGTGAACATTGGGGACATGGCGGAGCGCTTTACGAACGGGAGCTTCAAGTCCACGCTGCACCGAGTGGTGAACAAGTCGGGCAAGGAACGCTACTCGGTGCCGTTCTTCTATGAGCCCAACTTTACGTGCCATGTGGAGTGCTTCCCGAGCTGCGTGAGTGCTGAAAACCCGGCCAAGTACAAGCCCACAACCAGCGGACAGCACCTCGTGGACATGTACAAGCAGACGCACGCGTCTTTCGAGGCGCAGTCACCCACGGCTGCTGATCAGCCTGTGGCTTGAGCGGAGCAAGGACGTATGAGCGAGAAGGTGTGGAAAAGAAGACTTCAAAACGTGCACAACCGAAAGAAGAACAGAATTATCATGGCGTTAATCTCAAGATGCTGCCCCACTGCGTGGGTGCTATATGCCTTTGCTTGTTGAGTTTTTAAATGTGTTGTTGAGGAATGATGAAGTTTTGTGCCAGGTACACGAATTCGCTGCATAAGAATTGCCATTTTTCTACTACGAGCAGCACGCAGCCGGATGGTAAGCGACAGTTATCGTCATCACCATAGCAAGCATTTCATTTAGCTAATAACGCTGATACCTCGAACTCAAAATGATTTTGGTGTACTTAACTGCATGCTCACCGACCGAAGTCTGGACCTAATATGCTCGTCACCTCTTTGTTTTCCTTCTCTCTGCGCGTCCAAATACGCCAAAGCCAAACCCATTTTTGAACATGCAAATCACCAGCCCACCACTTACAGACTTCTCGAACACCACTACAACCATTACTTCAAGCTGTACCGTTGTGTATGAGCCCCGCGCGAGCACCCAACGACATCGCGATCGAACGGAATGCCGTGCAGAGGTCGGCAGCCGTGGCCGCCTCGCGTACTTTTCCACCAAGTCTATCCGCAAGATCCCCCACGCCCAGATCGCTCACTCGCCCGCAGCCTACCACAAAAGTCTGTAAACCACGCACGGAATAACGCTTTCGAATATCCGTCGCCATAGCTGGTCCTTTTTGCGATCGGCGGGACGTCCATCCGTGAAGAAAATCAAGACGGGCTTGTATAGATTAAAGTTCACCCGGGAAATGATGGCGCTCGCATGCGTCAAACCATTCGAGTAAAATGTTCCACCACCACGGAAGGGGATATCGCGCGTCACAGCATGATCAATTCGGATACGCTCAAACTCGATTACACCTCTGTTCCCGAAAGTGACCACGGATACAATGTCTTGCGTTGACCCGTTCGCCAACCGAGTTCGCAAGTACTCACGATATCCTTTAACCAGCATCACCCACGGAAGTCCTCGCATTGATCCGGAACAATCCAATACGAACACGTGATGTTGACTACCCGTCGAGCTAGCATGGGAGCAAGTGAATCGGTGGCCGTCAATATACGAAAAATCATCGGACGATTTTGGTGCGGCACGAGGGTGCCAAGCCTGCAGATCGCAAAACGACTGGGCTTTGCCTTTGTGTTCACGTGCAATGCACATAGCTCCACACTTGCCGAACAACGCGCTCTGATGCAGCCCCGCATGGATCCTCCCACCCTATTGTCTTCCAGTACTTGTCATGCAACACCTCATCCACCTTATACCCTGGGTTAGGCTTGAGTGTGGTCTTGCAGTGACGACGTTGGTCACGCAAATCACCGACATACACGCAATTACTGGCACTTTTCGCTTCACATTTCATGTAGTGAATGTGGCCACGTCCAGCCGAAGAACAATACAGGTTGCACATTTCGGCGATTCCTTCTTCTCCAGCAACGTACTTGTGATCTTTCCAATCGAGCTCTTCATCCTGAGCAACGAAATGCATGTTTCGCATGCTGCCGTGCGCTGCCGAGTGGTCTCCTCCGTGACCAAAGGGTTTGTCACAATAGTACGCACAAGCCGCGCAACGTACGTCGCACGAATGAATTGTCTCGCCCCCATCTGGCAAGAGTTTCGCGCAAGAGTGAGAGACACCATGGTGGTTTGTTTGTCCGGGCTTCAAAATTATGGCACACTTGTTGCGCACCCCTACCATTTTCTTGTGAACGAAATCAAACGTGTCACGCTCCCCTAAGAACTGGCAGGTTGAAACCTCGACAGCCCTGTTACAGATCCCGTCCGCTTCGCAGGTTTCACTACATGTGTGGCGCGAGCTGCACATGTGACGTACGTGGCCTGTGGCAGTCACCTGTATCCTAATCGATTGCCCATCATCAACAACGTGCCCATTCTCAGCAGCAAACGTCGTCCACAACCTGGGCTGATCGTGAAAATGGTTTGAGGTGCTACAGCGCTCCTTGCAGCTCTCCATCTCACAAGCGTGGTTGCACTGTATTTCGGCGCACTTGTGCACAATATGCAGATGTTCAGCACCTAAGATGCATTTACCACCACATCTTGTTGCACTGCACGCAATGCCACACATGTGCTGCTTCACAGAGCACCTGTGATCACCGTCATGGCCTCCAATCAGCACGCAAAGTTTTGCGCAGTTTGAAGCATTCGTCAAGCTGCATGTAGCACCACAGGTATGATCTCCTTTGCCACAGTTGCATTTTCCTTCGTGGCCAGCCTCCATCACGCAATGAGGTGTGTCCTTCCCCGGCTTGTAATTCTGTAAGCAATATTCGCAGAGACTGCGGCACGTGTGGGTCATACCGCAATCGTGTTTCTCATCAAATGAGTGACAAGCCGAACGCATACATTGAAGCTGGCACTCCGCACACTTGTGCAGACATCGCTTAAGCAGCGCTTCAAACGAGCAGATATGAGTCTGCTCAATATGCTTCCACTCGTCTGTAAATCGTTGTAATCCCAAAAGATTCTTCAGCCATAAAGCCACTTTTGTTTTGCGCCGACGAACTAAAAATACAACACTGCATCAAAGTTCTGATAATCCTTTTGTGTAATCTTCTCCAGCGCCCCTTTCGAAAACAATACGAGATAACGCTGAAACAAGTTCAACAGCGTGAGGTGGATAGCATCCATCTCAACCTTCCCTTGACCACACAGCGCGGGACCGAAATCAACATCCTCGTCCACCCAGTCGTCCAGGGAGACTTCCTGATTAACACTTGTCCAGCAATCGACAAAGTTGGGATATTCGCCAGAAATCTGGTCGAAACGTAGCTTCGCTAAGTCAGCTTCACAATGCAAGAGTGGCTCCAGGACGAACTGCAACACACTCCAGTCCTTCGTCTGGGCATCCACAGGAATTAGGTATCCAGTCCGAAGTGCTCCGGGAAGTTTTCGATCGAGATCGTTCATCTGAAGTCGCTGCGACGTCTCATCGACCGCAGTCCAATCCAAAATCGAAATCTTTGCGAGCACCAGACGAATGGAGTCGTGGAAGGAATCCCCGCTTGAGAATCCGTGTGATGACTCACGTTGTTCCTTGACAAGTTTTCCAATCAGCTGTCGGGCGCGACGTAAAGACTCGTAGTATCCAAATGTGCCCAGTGGAGGTGAACAGTTAATATCCAACGCCCCTGAATACATATCGGTAAGAAAATTCTGCTCGCGATTAGCCGTCACAAGTTTTTGGACCTTGCCGTGAAACTCGGACAGAACCCCATCACGGTCGTTAGGATTAACATCCTTCACACTCATGTACAGTGAGCCTTGAAACAGTCGTTCGTCATTCTTCAGAAGATTGATTCCCTTCTGGAACTTCGTAAAAAGGCAATCGGTGTCTTTATCAAACCGCATCTCCATTCTGAAGATGGTGAACATCGACAGAGAGGCGTTTAACACCGACAGGAACACGTCTTCTTGGTCTGTTCGCTCAAACGAACCTAGTCCTTCGAAATCGAGTACGACAAGCAGTATGTCCTGCATGATGCGCAGCGTCATCCACGCGCCATCAGTACAGCGGTTCCCAGCGATGGCAAACGACGATCCCGTCAAGTGATTTAGAAAGTAACTCTTTCCCGTCGATTGCTTCCCCATCGATGTGATCACAATACAGCGCCCTCTCCACGCCGATAACAGAGGTGACAATAGTCCAAACCGTATTGACTCCGCGATGTCAGCCGCTCCCCATGTCTCCATGTCCCCTTCTAGTTTCTCCATGGACTGGTCCATTCCGTCGGATAGTACCGTTAGCGCATTTCCTTCAGCACGACAGACCTGAATTGGCAGAAATGTGATGAGCGTTTGCAAAAATGACGTCAGCGACTTGGTTTGCAATCCAACACCATCCAACGAGTGCACCACCGCAAGCCCTTTGGTCAAATCTAACCCATGCAACGGCTTGTTGAGTGCCATCAAGTCGCTCATGAGCAAAGACAAAAAGTCGTGGCAATCTTCAAGAACCGTGTTGGAGTTTTCTCCACCAGGGCACGCAACCAACACAGATACAGGGTGAGGTGGACCAGATTCCAACAAACCCAGCACTGGGAACTTCTCGAAGACATGGTAAAACGCGTACAGCCAGTGCTGCTTGCGCATGCAATCCGCGCTGCTGGCCTCGTTCTCAGAATTATTGACTCGGCCATCAACCTGCCGCATCCGATAGGAATCGCTGCGGACGGTTACCTCGATCTTGAACACGTAAAGCTTCAACGCCAGTGGATCCAACACAAAGACTCGGTCATTGACGCATTGAACATTCGGTTGACTGGAGAGAAATTTCACCCCCAGCGGCAGTATCGGCAAATGGCGATGGTCTCGCGAATTGCATTCCAGTACACCCTCGAAGGTTCCGTCGTCACTTGGTTCTACGGACACTGTACCAACCACGAGATTGTCTGCTAAAGCCATTAAGCGATTAGGAGAGTTGCTCGACTCGTTGTCAGTATTGACACGAAAAACAATCGAAGTTTGGTCATTATGGATGTCAACGTACTGCGAATATCCGCTCGAGTCCGTCACATACACCACGTTATCCATGAAAAGGACATCTGTGAACGGAAGAGCTGCCAACGTTGAACGCACGCCCAAATCAATTATTTTCATCGGCTCCATCCACTTGAAGGACTCGTTGAATCTGTAAAGTGACATAGACTCTCCAGAGACAAACGTCATGATTCGATCTCGAGTATTGTAGTCGGCAATCGAGGCAAACTTCCCGAACGTCCGGATAACATTTTCACTTGTAGGAGATGGTCGTCGAGCATAACCCCCAGATGGGAAGTGAATCATCTTAACACACATTCGCTCCTTGCCATGACAAACCTGTAGAATCGAACGCACTTTCACGGTGAACATTGCCACGTAGTTCACATTGGGTTCTAAGAGTACCCGACCCAAATACTCGGTTCGTCCTCCAACGCCTTCAAACGCACCAGATTTTATGTCCACCTTTGCAACATCATGGTAATCGGTTGATGGCGCTAAAATCTCGCGCGAGATATCGCACACAACGCCCTTCTTCCGTGCGGTGGCACTTACTGCTAACATCAGACCACTATTCGTTAGCAATACCTTGCGCAGCTCATTAAGTTCATTTTCAATGACCTGCTTTTCATGGTCGCCCAACTCGGATTTTGAGTGCTTCTGTCGTCTCGTTCTTGTGTCTTTGAGCTGACTTTCTTTCGCTGCGGCAAGGCTACTTTCGACAGCAATCCACCATTTTTCGCGCAACCTGACCAGCGGTTGAGCTATTACTTTAAGAAATGCTTCCCAGTGTGCCGCTGGCTTTTTGGTGGCTTCAGATGCAGCAGGTACTTGCGACGACTTAACAGCGCTTCGCCCACGGCATTGAGCGATGGCCTGCGACAAACCCTTTTTCGTAGTTGTGGCACACATCTCAATAACCTTGTTGAGCTCGCCGTCATTGCCACGTGTGTACATATCGTAAAGCATCACCTCACATTCTTTCAGACGTATTGGAGCATCTAAGATCAATGCCAGCTTCTGGTCGAGCTTTCGGGAGTACGCTGACTGAAGCCACCCGAGAAATTCTTGGTATTGTTTTGATGCTTCTTGCAACAATGAATCAGGTGCTCCACCTACTGCTGTCGCCCCCGTGCGAAGTTGAAAAAGGGAATCCGATAGTTGACTCGCGTTCCCTCGTTGTCTCGCTACCTCGGCTTCCAGTCGCGCAACTGCAGACTCATACTCATCTTGCACCTTCTGCTTGTGTATCTCTCGGGAAGCATTTATCTTATCCTCCGGCCACATCCCGAACTCCCGGAATATGCATTCACAGAGCTTTCGCGAATTACCAATTCTCCCACTCAACTCAATCCGGTACTTCTGCGATTCAGCTTTTAACCACGCAGCAAAAGTCTCTTTCGCGTGCCAGGAGAAACTCCGATGCAACGTTTCACGGCGGACAGTCGAGTTCATTGTACCTTTCCAAGCAAGCGCAGAGTAGCTCCCCTTCAGCAAATGAAGGCTGGCGCAGTCTTCGGGAAGCTCATCCAAGTGGATAGAATTCACCTCCACACACTCCGTGCCGTCGTCCTGGTCCACTTGCCTCTCCACACGAAAGGATACAGAATAGGAAGAAAACTCCTCCTCATCCTGCTCGTCTGAAGACGTCACAGCTGCTTTGAGCTGCTCGAGGTCTTGTGTTGACGTGCAGCAAATAATGTCAGGAGTCAAACCAGTGAGGAACCGCAACACAACTGTTGCAGTACCCCGAATGGCTTGAGGCTCGAACAGTTCCTCGCGGATCCACGAAAATACCACTAGTCCAGGAACCTTCTCACCACCACCAACGTGCGTAGTCGTACACGCCGCATCAACCTTGACGCAATATACTCCTTCATTGTTCGCATCGAGCGACTCCAGTATCTCGCTAGAGCACATCTTCATATCGACTAAGGCAGCTTCAACTTGATCCTGTTTGCCAAATACACCCTTGAACCCTACGCTTTTGGGGCAAGAATTCTCCAGCAACTCGTTACGAAGGAATCGGGCGAAGTCACCATCAAATTCGCGAGCCTGAAGGACGTCGAAGTTGAAGTCCTCGGGATTCACAGACGACATCATGCCGAACCCGCGACACAGCCGCATCACCTCCAACTCATCCAGCACGGGCTTCACCACCTCCATCTCGCACTGAGTTTCGCGCACCAATTTCATCAGGCGAAAGAGTTCATGCTCACAATTTGCTGAGGGCGAGCCATTTACGTCTTCACTCATCTTCATCTCCATATTCAAACGACTTCTTCGACAGACTGCAAATTGAATTATGAGCTCCATCACTTGTCGTTCGTCCGACCGTTTACTTTTTCCTCATGAGCAACGTTAGCTGGGAACTGGACAACCATACATTGCCAACGGGATTCAACAGATTCGCTAACGGCTCGCACTTGGCACCGTTAACCGTATCCATCATTTGACAACAACTTCGTCATGCGCAGATGGTTTTAAACGGAGATGCTTCTCCGTTTGAGCACTGGGTCGCTTGAAAAAGCCGATGTTGTTCCTTGCTAAATATATTTGCGAACTCAGCGCCAGTCTTGTTCTCTTTGTAGGTGGTTCCTTGCAACGATGAAATGGGAGTGCTTCCTGTGCTGGAAGGAGAACGAAGATGACGAAGCTGTTGCAGAGGAAAAGGTCGTCTGCCGGTGCTGTGGTCGGCCACGCACTTTCATTCCCAAAAGCGTGATGATCAAGGATCGAGCCAAGCCGCTTGTCCTGCATGGACTAGCGACAGCACAGCACGAACTTCACCCTAAGCTCGTACAATCACTGCAGAAAGCTGGGTTGGAATTCGCTGCTACCGATAGCGTAGGTCTTGACAATCTCTCTCAACGTGAAGGCTTCAGGGCTAACGAAAACTCCGTCAGTTTAGGCTGGTTGGACGGCTCTTCATTGTGCTGCGATGCTAGGTGATAGCACAGCTGTGCGCTGTCTTTTACGGCCCGATGACAAAAACAGCGAAGACACAGTAAAGGCCGCAGACGCACGCTTGGATGTTTTAGAAGCGCCTCGAAATGGTGGCTGGCGTGCACTTCACTTAGCTACTCGTGGCGGTCATCTTGAAGTCGTCGAGGAACTACTGCTCTCAGATGCAGATGTAGATGCTCGGTTGCATGAATCGGACGATGCACTGACACCACTACACATTGCAGCAGAACAAGGCCACGGAGACATATTAAACCTCCTTCTTCAATGTGGAGCCAACCCAACGCTTGTCACGCATCATTTGTACCGTTCGCCGCTCCACATCGCTGCTGCTGCGGGCCACATAGATTGCGTTCGCCTTCTCCTATCAAAACCAGATCTTGTTGGAATTCTCGACGGCGACGGTCTCACTGCGATTCAGTTGACATATCTCTTGCCTCCATCCGGTGCAGCTTCCAATCCCAATCAACGCGAAATCATTGCACTCCTCGAATCCCACCAGCCTTTCGGTGCAGCCCCACCGACTCAACTTCGGTCATTACTCAGCTGAGAAGAACTGTACTGTCCTGCAAAACGCAGTTTGCTCATCATCCAACGACAAGAAGCAGGATTTGTCCATACGTAGCTCTAGCAGACGAGAAAGGCGACAAATACTTACAGGCAGACCACGTAAGTCGCGATTTCGTGTCAACGCTAGGCGCGTAAGAGCCTCACACTCACCCACATTTTTCGGTAGCTCGTGAAGTGCATTTTGCTGAGCATCAAGAATCTCAACTGTCTTCATACTCATAAGAGATTCTGGTAAAGCTTTGATCTTGTTCCCAGCTATATCAAGCCGCTGGAGTTTTGAAAGCCTTTTAAGTCCACCTGGCAGCATTTGCAGTTGGTTGCGAGCGAGTTTCAAATGTAGCAGCTCACTTAGGCTCTCCCAGCCATTTACTGGCAGCGTGACCAGAGCGTTATCACTCAAATCGAGATATTGCACGGTGTTCAGGGCTGCAAGAGGGTTGCTGGACGCACTTGTGATATTTTCCATGGCTTCATCCTGCGTGGCATCTACGAATTCGTCTTTTTCCGGTAAGTCTTCATCGAGAAAGCTGGATCTCTCCCCAGGTTGCCATTGCCTCAGTCTGTTCTCAGTATACGATAGCGTGACGAGCGCCTTCAGAGCACCGAGCTGTGGGCCAGGGAAGCACTCAATTCTGTTTCCAGTCAGTGAAAGGTTCGTAAGGTTGGTGAGTTCTGCGAATGACGACGGGAGTTTGTACAGCGCATTATTGTTCAGTAACAGCACCTCAAGACCTTCTAGCATCCCGAAAAACTCGGGCAGTTCGCGTAAAGGTTGCGTCCGAGGTTACATACGCGTAGCACACTCAGGTTCCCGAAGGCTTCAGGCAATTTCTTCAACTTGTTGCGACTCATATCGAGACGCGTGAGATTTGAGAGACACGAAAAGGATTTTGGCAGCTTGCGAAGTCCATTGTTTCTCATGTCCAGGATCTCGAGGGAGCTCAACGCGCCAAATTCTCGAGGGAGTTTCTGCAGTGAATTGTCATGTGAGTAAAGCCGACGCAGTGAGCTCAAGTCGCAAAAGTTCCCCAGAAGCGAGCGGAGGGCATTGCCGCTGACGTCGAATTCCTCCAAACGTTTCAGCTCATTGAAAGACATCGGTAGGGTTTCTAGCGAGTTGCCTACAAGTGACAATCGTCTACAACAAAGCAACAGCAGCCCACAAGCAGAAACATCAGCCGTTAGAAGTGAGCAAAATAGGGTGTAAGGAAAAGAAAGTGAACAGTCCTACTCGAGCAGTACGAGACAGCCGAAGCTGGTAGGAAGCTGCCGTAATTTGGTGCGTTCCAGAACCAGCTCTCGCAGGTGTATAGCTCGTGCTAGTATTTCTGGTGGGAGCACCAAAAGCTCTCGATGCGTCACCACCAGTTTTCCTGAACCATCTAAGCCCTTCAAAGCGGCCTCAAACTCGTCCAGCGCCTTGGTCGACGCCCCAGCACCCATTTTGAAGTCGTAATGCTCACCACCAGCGACGCTTCAAGGTGGATATTGATAGTTATGCCGTACAATATTGACACGGTGCGATCACGACTGACAGTAAGCTGCACGCAAGACGGTCTTGCGTGCTGCACCATCTCCAGTTCAGACGAAGTACTTGTTCACATGAAGTGACCAAGACTTGAAGTCCATTTCTTGCCATGATCTCGTGCGTGAAAAGAGCACAGGCTTGTCTGCCGTCTTGTATTTTGTTTTTGTTACCTAGATAGTTCTTTATGAGTCACACACAGTCAGTACTTAGCCGATGCACTTGCGCCAAAGAGTGATCTCCTGCTGCTTGAAGTACCGACGGTCCTCTTCGTCCACAAGCACCAGATTCAAAAGTACTTGACGGAGAACCTGCTCTGGACGTTTCGATACGTGGGCGTCAGTGCGTACGGCGCCAGATACAGCCGCACCGGCACGCTCTCGCCCTTGACCGGCGCGCCGTCCATGATCTCGAACTTGGTGACGGTCTCACTCTCGCTGTGGCGCTGGTTCCCCGTCCCCACGCTCTCTCGCCGCAGAATCGCCAGCTCCATGTGCTTGATCTTAATACGCACCAGCAAAAGAAGATTTTGCCAATAACCACATCCTTCAAGTGATACCTAACACGCAGCAATCACAAAATTACAAAAGTCACAACTCAAACTCAAAACTCACTTCCTCACCCTCTCACTTGTCCTCTCTCACCGCGACTTGTCGTACTCGAACTCAATGTGCAGGCAGTCCTCAATACCGACCTCCATCTTAATGGACCGGTCGATCGGCGGGGGTGGCGCCAGCTTCTGCACACACAACTCCTGCTCCTGCACGATGCTGCTGGCGTAGCTGCCTCTGTTCAGCGTAGCTCTCAGCACGTATCTCAGCGTGACGCTGCGGCCGTAGTAGCTCTCATGAGGCTTCTCCACCTGCTGGAAGTTGAACTCAAAGCTCTCGTGGCCTTCCAGCACCTGGCCGCCACTCTGCAATTCCCTCAGTGAACTTGTGAACTCGAAGCCTGCGCGACGGTCCAGCGGCGCCTCAATGAGCCCCAGCAGCTCCAACTTGAGACCGGAGTGCTCCAGACGCTTGTCCGCGTCCACTTTTACGGTTAACACGCCTTTAATGGCTTCGTCGTCGCGAAAAAGGGAAAGTTCTTGAGGTTCTGAGCGTTTTGAGGGTAGTTTGAGCGTGGGGCGGTCAGGGCGCCGTCCAGAGCGAAGTGCAGCGACGCGGAGGGCACACCGAAGCTGAAGAGGTTCTGGAGGGAATAGAGGGGGTTAGAAGAGCAGGGAGAGGAGGGCGAGGGGATGCAGGAGTACCATAGCGGAGATTGAGGGGCTTATTAGGGGAAATAGTACGCTTCCCGACCAAATTTGTTGATTTTGTCAATATGGAGCGATAGATGGAGTGCTGATTGGTCAATCGCCCGTTGGTAACTCTCTCCTATTGGTCATAATGGTTTTCGATACTAAAGCGTTCTATTTGCCCACATGCAAAGCAAGTCACTTGAGCGGCGATTGATCCAAAGACTCGGTGGCGACTTGAGTGACCCACTTCAACTTATCAGTGATGGCCAAACTGCATTGCTGAACATTGCGGAAAATTAGACAACTTGTATTTCTACTCAATGCAAAATGCCAATACCTGCAAATGGTCCAAATGCCAATACATTTGCAGGTATTGGAATTTTGCATTATTGAATACAGTGCGCGTCATAATTATAAACGCACTCAAAAATCAAACGTTGTGATCGAGCACTTGTGTTTCAGCAGTCAAACCAGCGCTCAAGACACGTCCCAGGCGAATAGAAAAACGATGTAGAAAGCGAAATTGAAAAAGCAAACGTCTTCGTCCGCAGTCGCGGAAAACCCGACAATGGGTCGGGTCAAAATTATGAACCCACTTTTGTCATATTTGTAATAAATCATGTACATTTGCAGGTATTGGCATTTTGCATTGAGTAGAAATACAAGTTGTCTAATTTTCCATCACTGTTCGCTATCATTACTGTTCGCTATCATTATTCTTTGTCAGCAATGGGGAGAATCTTCAGAGCCCGCGCTTCGGAGCCGGGTACGAAAAAGGGCAGGCAATAGCGCGTCACATTCACAGAGACGACGTCTTCAACTACTTGACTTCACTTCGACTTAATCCTGCGTATTCCCACGTACGTGGGGGCAGGAACACATACTGGGCTGTACTTCTACCTACTGTTGGTAAGATGCACGGCCTCCCCGCGGACACCGTTCGCCCAGAGAAGGGTTCTACGTAGTTTACCGCTTGGCTCGAGTACCGTCGGAAATATTCGCTACTGTACCCATGCTGAAGACGGCAAGGTCAGACGCTTTTCGCGCCATCGCGCACGCTTTCGCGCCTTCCCGAGCTAGCTTCGCGCCATCGCGCTCTCTTTCCCGCGCACCGAGCTACTTTCGCGCCTCCACTCTCACTTTCTCGCGTCCCCGAGCTGGCTTCGTGCCAAACTTGAGCTGTCTTTTGCCATTAGCGGCGCAAGCAGCTCGACTCGGCAATTACTATTTTGTTCCTGGGCGCACTCATCAGTTCATCATTGCCACGCCGAAAAATATGTGCTCGGATAATCACTACTTCTGTAGCTGATCAGCATGCTGGAAGCCAACTATATTCCGACACGTCTTCATCGAGCGACTCCAAGATGAACGAAATCAAAGCGAGAATGCAGAACACGAGAGAGAGCATGGACGTCGACGATGGTGACGTGGACTGGGACGACGATTGCGATTGGTAGTACGAAGGCTACAGCGGTGACGGTGTTCACTGGGTAAACGCATCCGGATTGCAGACATCGTCGAGGATGCCCTCGTTTGAGTGAGCGAGACGCATCTTGTGTTTGCTGCTTATGCGGCTAGTGTGGTGGCATTGGCGTTTAGCTAGATGTAGGTGACGTTGGTAGGCCTCTCACACTCTCTTTCCACCTTCATGGCGAAGCCATTCGGTTCCTTTCTACATTTTCATGGTGAAGTTACTCGCCTTCATTTCTTGCCGGTCATTTATTCGGTCAGGTACAAGTCCTCTATGTTAAAATGCATGCATCATTTTGTTTTGGTGCACGAGACTTTCTCGTGGTGCATCAAATTCATGCATTTTAACAACAGTACTCTACCTTCGTCAACCAGTCAGATGCAGAGAGCTGATCGTCATGGTCAACTGCAGGGTGCTGTCCCTCGTGGTCAGCTGTTAGCGTGCACAGCACAGTGGACAGCACGACTCGGGCCGTGCTGCGTCCATACTGGGCAGCTAGCTAAACTCCGTGCCGGGCCTCGTGATGTGCGTCGTGCCGGCGCCTTGAGCGTCGTGCAGGACGTCGTGCTGGGTTCCAGCTTGACGTGTCGTGCACGCACGGCGTTGTGCAGGACGCCGTGAGCTTCAAGCTGGATGCCGTAAGCGTCGTTCTAGACGCCGTGCTGGGGTACAAGTTGAGCGTCAGGCTCGGTGAAGGTGCGCTCCATCACCTCGTGGCAGGACTTGAGGAGGTCGGCGATTTAGCTGGTTGATTATGGGGGCTGGCACTCAACGTCGTCGTCTCTGTGAATGTGACGCGCTATTGTCTGCCCTTTTTTGTACCCGGGCTCCGTAGCGCGGGCTCCGTAGATTCTCCCGCAATGGGGCCGTTGTTAAATGGTTGGATTCCGAGCAGTAGTTAGATGCCTTGCTGCATGCTGCCGTGTGGTGAACACACCAGGTAACAGCAGACAAGTACCGAGCCTTTTCATGTTGCTTTGCGAACACTTCTACCCGATTGTCCTGGTTTGGGCTCGAGAGGTGCTCAAGCGAAAGGCTTAGACGACGCTGGGGCCAGCAATGCATCGGGGGTTCAAACTAGACTCCGGCCTCTTAGCACACTTTTTACGAAGAAAATAATGGCTGCAACGGACATGTTCGTCAAATAGTTTGGGTTTATGGCGACTTTTACTCAAACTCTTTAATCGATGTAAGCCGCCACTCCTTATCACCTTGCTGAATCAAATGCTGCGAGATAGAAACCAAGGTGACAGGCATACTTAAGTGACGCCGTTAGCACTATCTGCAGCCTAGCCAGGCTTCGTATTCTGGATTGCATGGGCCATCAACACCCAATTCGATCTGTCGGCGGCGCATAGCGATCGGGAAAGGGTTTGTATGGCAGGAAATGCCCATGAATCGAGCATTGTAGCACATGGATTCAACACCAGTGGGGTCTTGACATTGTCGATAGAGCGTGCCATTGCACGGGTCCATGGTGGCTTGGGTGGGATCCAATTCAAGTACTCCTGGCTGCAACAAGGCGAAGCAAGTGGTTTCGTGAAACCTCGCAAGGACTTCGAAAGTTGCGACAGTAGCAGTAGCCCGATTGGGAGGTAAACAAGTGGCTGCAGGAGTTCCCCACACTGGGTGAACACCACACATAGGGTCCTGGAGATTGCATTCTCCCAGAAATCCATTACAGCACCATGTGCCTCGATCCGGTATGACCAGGGACCGAAGATTCTTGAGTGGTGCGAGATCCGGAAGACTGTCGATAACAACTTGACCCGAAAGCATCATTTGTTCCAGGTTGTGGAGATTGTCGAAAGAAGGCAGCTCTTCAAGCCCGAGAAGAGGGCTAGTGTAAGCGACTTGAGGCTGGTAAGCCCTCGGAAAGACAGGAGTCTCTTCAATTGAGTGAATGTGGAGAAGTGAATTAACGTCAGTGCTGCCATGTCGTCAAACATGTCTTGAGGCAACGTGACCACAGGACTCGAATATTTGCTCTCAATGTGACTACAAAGGGACATATTCGCAGTATAGTGTTAGCGTCGTTGGCACAAAAATGTCGTAAAGGAAACGAAGAGCTATCGTTGAGAGCTTACAGAAATTCGAGTTTAGTGTAGCCCTTAATCCATTCAGGTAGCGTCTGCGTGTGTGTATACTCCAGCGACCTGAAGGAAAAATTTGACATGTGCTATGTAAGCATGAGTTGTGACGGATAAAAATTGCCAAAGGAACACACGTCCACAACATACAAGTGCCTCATCTCCGTGCAATGACGAAGCTCTTCTGGCAGCACCGCTAAATACCGATTCGTTAATTGCAAGGTCTGGAGATCGCCACTCGACGCCAGCTGAGCCACCTTCTCCGTAACATTTTTGGTTGCTTCCACTCCGCATAAGTCTGTGGAGCGATGTCGCGGTCAATAAGCATTAAGCACGGGCACTGCGTGAGTGACTCGGACTCGAGAAATGTCCATCGATGAGCATACACGACACATTCCGGGTGTGTCCTGCACGCAATGTCTGATGTGCGCAAACTTTGTCCTACAAACACAAGCAGGGCAAATGCGAAGATGACAAACAATGCGGCAGCTCCACGATTTCGCCTGGGATACACGCGCTCCCGCTGTTTCCTAGGGTCCTGGATCAACACGACCAATTGACGTAGACGTAGAAACAAAGTGGCGTGAACTCCCATGCGTGCGAAAAAATCAAGTACGGATGTGATCCGCAGCGACTTCAAGCTCTTGTAGATGACGGCTGTCTGCACGGGGTCAGCGATCACGCTGGCCTGATGCTCAAACCATCCGGGCGGGAAAATCTCAAAGTTGATGGCGAGTTTGTTGCGCGGGAAGTTAAATGTAGAGAGGCAGTAGACGAGCACGAGCATGGGCCAGCCGACAGCGATGAACATGTCGAACCTGTAGCAATCGGCAAGACACCAGGGTTTGAATGAAAGCATACAACTAAAGTTAGGACGAATTCAATAAATATGATGGAGTAAAGAGGCAAATGCTTACAGAAGATCAATGAGAGTTTCCACAAGTCCTATCCGTTGGGACTGAAAAAACATTAGCCCCGTGAAAGCAAG
The DNA here is from genome assembly GCA_011947335.1 of Phytophthora constricta. Taxonomy (NCBI): domain Eukaryota; phylum Oomycota; class Peronosporomycetes; order Peronosporales; family Peronosporaceae; genus Phytophthora; species Phytophthora constricta. The sequence continues at coordinate 1,231 of JAAVTI010001128.1, read as the reverse complement.
CGCATTCATAACGACGACAACTGCGAAAATGACGACAATGACCGTCGGCGAGCCCGACTCAAGAATTCTAATGAGGAGAACTGTTTCGAATGCGAGGTCGTAGATTTTCAGCCAAATCTTCTGTCATGGAAGTAAATAAGACAGTGACAAAAAGAAATCATGTTAGCCTGAACAAAGTTACAGAGAACGACGACCATGTTGCGGGGATATCGTAGTACTTACTGAGAGTTGTTTGGTGGTTTTATCAAGCTCGGTGATAGAGGCTATTCGGCCTGAGAAGGATGAGATAAGCGTCCGTGATCGCTGACTAGCTACAACGCCGTTGCCAGCTTTCTTAACTTCGTCTCGCATCGATGGCCGAGAAGACAGCGGTGCCTGCCATACACGTTTTGGACAGATAGACATCTCGACGAGAATGACAACGTACCCGAGAGCAACCGCCGACTGTCCACACACTGCCAACCAAAGTGTTGCCGCAGAAGGGTCCACAAACAGCCAGAAGGAGCCGTTGTCGAAGCTCTGAGTTGCCATGATGTGGTTGATAATGTAGTTGGGCGACAGATTGAGTAAGATGAGCCAAATATCGTCCAGAGGAGACAGATGCACACCACTGCTGCAAAGAGGAGTTGAAGGTAGATGGACTTGGTTTGTGCCGTGGAGAGACCCTGTGAGAATCTTGACGCAATGCGCTTCATAAAAGATGACGCGCGATTTTCTCGTCTGGACACACTTGTTGTCGGATAAATTGTGCTTGTGCTTGTCCGGGCTTTCGGTCGAGTTTCCACGGTTGTTGGAGTCGACGAAAGTGAATAATTAGCGTATTTAGGGCCACCAAGGAACTGATTAGTCGTGGATGGTAAGCGGATAATCTCATGTATATCGCTGTTGGTGGCATGACCTTCCACCCAGCCAGGCATTTCAACTGGGTCCTGCGCCATAATCTTGACCGCTTCACTTGAAGTGACAGAATGCTAGCAATTCGGAATGTATCACAAGGTTTTGACTGGATGTCGTTCAGTGATAAGGTCCGGGGATATAGTTAGCTGTAAGCATTCCACAAACCGCCAACCTGTTTAAAGCGTCAAAAACTGAGCAATATACACACCAGCTCGATTTTTAAATACGTACCAGGTTGATTTCTACCTGAGATGGAAATGCACACTGTTGAGTTCTGGATCGTAACTCAAAAACTTCAACACCTATACTTACAGGCATTGCCTGTTAATAATAC